>JADBJO010012820.1:0-27500 GCA_016801955.1 Conus betulinus | reverse complement strand
ACAATCCCACAAATACATGGCTCTGATGGAAATCGAACCCAAGATCTCCCAGCTTGGAGTCCGCGACGCTAAACACTTCGCACGGCAGCTGGCTAATTGATTAGCTTGTTGGAAATCGTTAATGATGCGAAAATTTGACAACATTAACACACACACACACACACACACACACACACACCACACACACACGCACACACAATCGTATGGCGCGTGTATATATTTAAACACAGGTGTACTAATCGCTTCGGATCCATTTATCACCTTAACATCATTAATCTCACAGTGATCTTACCAGTCTCTCTTTCCATCTAGTCTCTGCCTCCAACCTCTATGTTCATAGAACACTTTGCCCAGTCTTATGTCAGGTATTTCTAGAGTACGACGGTATTTAAATGTGTACTCTCACTGATACGCGGCAGGACGATCACTATACTAACTGACTCGACTTGCGGAAGAGATCAACGGACAGCTGACGAGACATGTTCTCATTGCTTTGTGGAAACAGATCTGCTGGAGAAATCCATCATGATCCTGGAGAACGTGGCCAACCTCAACAGCCTGCCCCCGACCGGAACCACCATCGTCATGGGCGCCCTCAACATCCACGACGGCAGCGGAGCTCCTATGCGCATGCTCGCTCTCAGCGGATGCAACGCAGGCTCGAAGCTGCAGAGTTGTCCGCTCTTCACCATGGCCATAGGTTTTGGGCTGCTGCTGCTGGTGGTCAGGATGAGGGTCCTGTGAAGGTCGTGAACAGACGGGGGTGTGTGTGGTTAGTTTGATGAGGCCTCTGTGATTGGCTGGGCTTCAAACACCATGAGTGGACCTGACTTTGTCTGCTTCTCCTGAAATCCCGGTGATAATGAAGGGTCTGATTCTGATTCCTAGGATGAGGTGGAGGATAATTATCGTAATTTGATATTTCTGAAGCTGTCTTTATTTGTTTATTCATAAATTTATCTGGTTTTTTGCCTGCCTGTTAATGCTGACTTGTTCTTATTGACTCGACTTGACAAGCTGATCAAGTGAGCATGTTGGTGAAGAAAGAGTTTTGCCCGCTTATGTTCTGAACTGTTTTTGGACTTTCCTTTGGAGGAATTGCTTGTCATAGGCCGATCATACACATGGGTAGTTAAATTATCAGTATGTTAAAAAAGACATCCGCTGACTCTTTTAGCCTCCGATAGCTGTCTATTGTATACGATGACATGCCGCTTTAAACCGCCTTTCGGCTAGTTCTTTATTGTGGCAAGTCTCGTGAGAGTTATCCTCTCCTTGCAAAATGGTTGCTGCCAGTTTTGACTCGGACAACATACAGGCTGATTGGTTGACCGATTCGCCGAGCATGCTGGCATCAGTTTTAGAATAAAGTCATCGGTGCTAGAAATCTGGATGGATAGAATGCATAATTATCAAATCGTTGACTAAGACGAAAAAGGCGGTTATCTATGTACATAACATCACATCACAATAAAAGCACAAAGATTTTGTTAGAAGAAAGAAAGAAAATTTTTGTTTAAATGCCGTGTGATTAGATCTCACATCGCTTCAATGTCTGTAGGGTAGAAGTTCGACATCTTAACTGGATCGCTAACGAGGCTTTATGAATTTGTCGATATCTAAAGTATATAAACAAATAGTGCGTGGGCCATGATACCCACACAAGCGATGTACAAAATGGAAGTCATTGCAACGGCATGTAAAGAAACGTTTTGCGGGCCGCTACCCACGACACACACAAAACATCGGGAATACAAAGTTTAAACAATACAATCAACTACCCATCCAGCCTCCATCCCATCCTGGTCCCAGCTTGCACGGAGAACCAGCAACAGAAAATCTCACCGGCAAGATTTAGGCTTCCACCTCACCCTGTTTTCGGTTAGGTGCTAGAATGATCAGCAGATCTGACGACGAGCCCTCAACCGGGAAGGAGAAGAAAAAGAAAGGAAACAATTATTTTGGGCGGAAGAAAACCGGAGTCGGCCACTTTGCTTTGACCGTCTTCGTGCTAAACTCACGTGACAATCAGGCGTCCGCTGATTGGCTATTAGACTGGCTAGGTTAGAAAAAAAAAAAAAAGGAACGACTTCTATTCAGAAAATATCCAGTCTAGAAAGTATCCGCTTCGTACCATGGCCCTTTTCAAACTATCGTGTTGCTATGATCGGCGTGGATAGGATAGGATAGGATAGGATAGGATAGGGTAGTCGCTTTTTGGGCAACGTCTGCCGACAACCTACTGTTTGTTCCTGTTATTATTTACGGTTTGTTCCTCATGTTTTATCTCATATTGGACACGTTAGAAAGTTCGCTGATACGTTTAATTTCTCTTTTCTTTTACATTCAATTTCATTTGGTTTTTGTTACTGTATTCACGGGGAAAACCATCAGTGGAGCTCAACGACCCCCTACCAGGGCTGATGATATGTGATTTCCTTTTTGTCGATGGCTAAATGATCACGCCAGCTGTACTCGCCAGTGTAACAGTCCATTAAATTCTTGCAGGTTTGCATAGTGTTTCCTCCTCAGTGTTGTCTGGTCTGATCATGTCGGTCTTCCAAGGGCGTCCTGGTGGAGGGGACAGTCCTGGAGGAACTGGTCACCGGGTCAAATGGGCAGTGTTACAAAGACTTATGTTCGACTGACCAGCAAATACCTCACTGGGCATATGAACTCACAATCGGTCGTGGTCATATTTCCAGTCTAAACAAGATGACCTGATCAGTTCGGTTCAGATGTCAGCAGCAACCATTCTGGTTTATGTCTGGGTGTTGCTGGCTGGTGCCATTGTTTGTTTTGGATCCGAGCCTTGATGATGGTCTTGTCTTTATCCTATGGGGCTTCTATGGTGTTCTGCCATAGCTACCCTCCATTCCTTGCCAGTCCCCCCAGTCATTTGCATTACCTGGACTCCAAAGAGTGCAGTGGAGTGTTGTACTCACCTGTATAGGCACACTGGACAGAGCAGAGTCGAGGGTATCCAGTTCTTCCCTTTTGAGGGTCTAGGGGTGTGCTCGGCACTGGCGGATACAGTCTTGATTTATTTCGTCTTTTTTTCCCCAAACAATAATTCAAACATTTTCAAAATCTCAACAGTAGATTTTTACCTACTCTTATGTATGGAGGGCAAATTCGCTAGAACTAACCACCGAATTCTGCCAGCACCATACAAAAGAAAAGCAAACATTTTTTCACAAATACACACAGTACATACACATACAAATATTATAAGCTCCATAATGACCGTGGCAAAACCAAAATTGTCTGAAAAGGAGCACCTCGTCACTGCTATGCTGTCCCGACAATAGCAACTGTCCGACCGGGACTGCCCCACCTCCTACACCCCCCCCCCCCCCCCCCCCCTCAGAACACACTGAGATATTTGTAAAAACGCCTTGGAGTTTGCCATTATATACACCATTCAGAATACACCAAGCAAGAGTCGTACACATATTCAGCAAGAATGTTCCACACTTTTTGTCAAAGCCATGTGCTGTGAGCCGATATATGACAACAGCAGGAACGACTGTTTGGATGAAAACTCTGATTCCTTTAGTCGATATGTGTATCTGGTGCTGCTTCCACAATTCTGCTATATGTAGTTCACATTTAATCAAAGATCCGTGTCGGAAACCTCCGATTTTTAACCGACAAAATTGTATTTTCTCGTATGCGGATGCTTTGATCAACTGTAAAGAAGTAATGGTAAGGCGAGTAAATAAAAAATGTGGAATATGTAGATGATTTAATAAGAAAAAAAAAACTGTCTCGGACAGAGCTTTTATTGATAACGTAGGTGGTAAAGTGGTGTGAACATATTCAGAATATCAACAGATTTTCTCTTCACAGAGTATTATGATAATCTGCAAGTTATTAACTACATTTTTTACTTGATATATTATACAAACACATTGACTGCTATAATCAGGACAAGATTTAGACTTGGAACAGCAGACATTGCAGCTCAACGTTCGACTTGGAAAGGTACAAAAACTATCGATATGTTTCGTCCGTTTTTAGCAACACAATAGAAGGTAAACAACACGTTCTATTTTCTTGTCGTACATTTTCTTTCCGTGTCTTTCTAGATTCTGATCGTTTTTTTTCTTCTTCAAACGAAAATGGACGCCTGGAAAATTGATTTGGTCACGTACTGCTCCGCCAATGGCAAGTCAGAATAATAACGTGAAACTGTTTTGCCTGCTTTTGCAAAAAAAACATGTCTCTGTGCTTATCTGTTAGTCTGTAGTTGATGTTCATATCACATTTTCTTTATGCTGTGTTTGCTGCCATTTATGACTAGCTGTCCACAATAAAGACACACCCGCTTACGCCAGTTGTGAATTAAGTCATTATTGACTTCTCTCTCTCTCTCTCTCTCTCTCTCTCTCTCTCTCTCTCTCTCTCTCTCTCTATCTATCTCTCTCTCTCTCTCTCTCTCTCTCTCTCTCTCTCTATATATATATATATATATATATATATATAATGTGTGTGTGTCTCTGTGTCTGTGTCTGTGTGTGTGCGCGCGTGCGCACGCGCGAGTGTGTGTGTGTATGTGTGTGTGTGTGTGTGCGCGCGCGCGCACACGCGAGCACGCATGTGTGTGTGTGTGTGTGTGTGCGACTGTGTGTGTATGTGTGTGTGTGTTGCCCTCTTTTTCCTCTCCTCTTTCAATACTCCCTTTTTCCTCTCCTCCCTCTCCATCTCTCTCTCTCTCTCTCTCTCTCTCTCTCTCTCTCTCTCTCTCTCTCTCTCTCTCAAGGCACAATTACGCTGTAGGCAAAACAGAAAGACACCCAATTGCTGACGATGACAAAGTGCATATTTTAACAAAGCTATCGCCGACAGCCCACAGAAAGCAATCCATGTCCTCAGATTGTCACCAGGCAAACCCACCATAGGAGACACTGCACTGCTGCTGAGTCGCTTCAGTGCTGTTCCGTCGATCCACTTTTCATTCAACATAGGACACCAGCCGTAAAGCCTTGTAGAGCGTCTTTTTGGTATTGAAATGCCGTTTTGGTATTGGCTTACAAAAACGGCGCCCAATACGAAAACGGCGCTTCTGGTACCCGCCGTTTTGGTATCCTGACCGGCCTTAAAGGACCTGTTTTCGTGCATCTGGTTCAAATCTCAATATCTGCTTTTCTTGCATGGTTGATGCTAAAAGAGTACTGCTGATCAAGTTTTCGTATCGACAAATGAGGGAAGGTGATTACTGGGGTAGGGCCCTGTATACCACAGGCCCGGTATGCCACAAACCAGTGGACAGAGCAATGGTCAAACTGACCAGTGGGTCATCAGCAGTGCTCTTTGTTTAACATCAATCATGCGAGAAAAGCAGATATTGAGATCTGAACCAGATGCACGAAAAAAACAGGTCCTTTAAGGCCGGTCAGGATACCAAAACGGCGGGTACCAGAAGCGCCGTTTTCGTTATGCCAATACGAAATCGGCGCCCAATACTAAAACGGCGGGACATAAGACGCCGTTTTAGTATTGGGCGCCGATTTCGTATTGGCGTAAAACGCCGATTTCGTAAAACGGCGTCTTATGTCCCGCCGTTTTGGTGTTTAATATGAAAACGGCGGGACCTAAGACGCCGTTTGGGTATTGAAACGCCGTTTTCGTATGCCAATACTAAAACGTCATTTCAATACCAGAACGGTGCTCTACAAGTCCCCCTTCTGACGACGATGATTGCAGCGTTGCGAAGCCAGTAGGTCTACGTCCCCTTTCGGCCATCACGAACATCCAACAGCAGTCCCCATGAACTTGACAATAGTAAAGACATGTGAACAAAAAAAGCCTACCCGTACCCACGGCTGTGAATTAGAAAAGAAAAGACATCGACGTCACCTAGAGAGCAGGATATGAAGGAACAGTCAGTTTGATGGTCAGTTATTCTTTGTTGAGTATATCGCATCTCGATGTTCGTCGTAGTGCTTAAGTTTGACAGTTACATTGTGTGTATGTACACTGATGGAGATACTGACGGGGGTATTGAGAGATTCCAGCTAATTTGCGTTTCTGAGTATTTACAAGTAATTAGAAACGTTTGGTTTAACCAAATGTGTGCACATTGAGAAAAGGTAGGTACTCACTTACGCATTCAATCACACAGGCTTCCATCCATGTACACACAAAAGAGCGAGGTTTCGTGCGCAAACACACACACACACACACACACGCGCGCGCGCGCGCACGCGCGCGCGCGCACGCGCACACACACACACACACACACACACACATACACACACACAGCCGTGCGCGCAAACACCACAGAACAAAAGAAGTGTGGTTGCACGAGACGCAATTCAAAAGAAATGGTTTCCTTACATCTGTTGAGACTTTTCTTTCAGTTCTGGCATCTTACCTGCCAACCGGCTGGCATAACTCTCATGTCGCTCATTCCTCATTTAGAGCAAAGCCCAATCCACAAGAAACATTGAATATTAAGTCGTTATGAGGCAACCCGACAGCGAAGACACTGCACTGCTGCCAAGTCACCTCGATAGTGTTCAGCGGCGTTTGTTCTGATTCAAGGAATGCCGGAAAGCACCTGCTAAGTAAGCGACCTACTGACAACAATAATTGTCCAATAATTATGGAGCCAGTGTGATTGAATGTCTCTCTCTGGAGGGCACCATCACGTCTGTACAACAACAGTTTCCATGAACTCGCTTATACCAATGGTTTTGACATGCGCTTACCAATGACATAGATGTATAGAGGAAAGTGGAAACTTAGCTCACCAGGGACAGCAGGGCATAAAGGACCACATTGATTAGGTTCTTTTTTGAAGCTGAATAATGAGGATGATGACGATGATACAAACAGAGTTACATTTGTTGACAGATGAAATGAATGATAAATTAGCACACTTCGTATATTTTTGGCTAATCGTTGATATTCAGATACATCATTAAAACATACATACACATACGATTCTTCAATAACACATGTTAAGAATGCGTGTCAACACAGGAAAAGATGTGGCTGTATTTGTGTGCATTTTAACCTGAAACAGAGAAGAGAAACACGCAAATGAAAATACCCGAGCCAAAAATGAACTTTAACAGTCAATTCTATATCCAGAAGTTTGCCTTGGTTGCCTCCCACGCACACGAACATACAAACGCGGACACATGCACCTACGTAAAGACAGTGCGGGACAAAGAGCTGCAATCCAAAGGAACAGGAAAGTGGAGAGCCCAGGCTTATGATCCCCCCGCCTTTCGTGCCAGCTTGGCGGACATGGTTTGCTACAAATCGTAACATCACCCTATTCTCTCTAATATGTTACATTATGGATATGTGTAAATATACGATTTAAGTGCTGGTGGAAACAAATGATTGTTAAATCGTCCTCAACAAAATGAATAATGGTAAGATTGCTTATGGATAATGCCGGTATGACGAGACATCTCCATTCATTAAGTGGTGATGATAAACGCTGGGAAGACGACCAAAAAGGAAGTCCCCACTGGTGACGAACCGAGTGTCCGAGGGAAAGACCTTTGCTGAACCAAATATACTTAAAAACAAAGCGAACTTCAACATGACGGACCCACCAGGTGAATTCCGACAGCGCTTCCTACCAATCGCAAAAAGTAAGTTTACAAAATTCGGTAAATAAATAGCCCGACCTATTAATGAACATCGATAGATAACAGAGCTGAAAAAGGACAAAGTTTACACAATTCACTTTCTAACTCAGATTTCTTTCCCAAAAATGCTGTCTTGAAGAAAGTAGATGCGAAAAAGGACATCTGTTATTATGTTCTTTCTCCCTCCATGCACCAAAACTTGACGTAATCTCACTGGTCGTGTTAGCCAGCGGAACCATGCACCAAAACTAGTGACGTCATCTCATTGGTCGTGTTAGCCAGCAGAATGTTTCCATACACCAAAACTATGACGTCATCTCATTGGTCGTGTTAGCCAGTGGTATGTTTCCATGCACAAAACTAGTGACGTCGTCTCAGTGGTCGTGTTAGCCAGCGGAATGTTTACTCTCGTCAGGTGCACGCATCGCGCAGTGTGTCTCAATGGCAAGGGAGGTTACAAAAATGGACGAATCACAAACCGTGAGGCAACATCAATACTTATAAACAAAGAAGACAGAGATCAACAACATATGTCGAATTTAAACGATTTAGTTTCTAATTCAGCGTTTTCCTTTTTAAATCAACTTGATGTTCGGTGCAAACAAGATAAATGTTGCCTTAAAAGGGTGAAAAATCGAAAAGTCACTCTTTTTGGAATTGTGTTCAGCCACTTTGTCCCCCTGCATCAAAAGTAATACCGCCATCAGATTGGTTACGTAGGAACTGTGATATTTTCATTCCCTTTTATCAAAATGGGGCGCAGGCGCTTGCCAAACCAGAAACGTCACGACCATATTGTTGCAAACAATGGTTTGCATCTGTAGATTTACTACAAGCAAGCATTGCAGTTACTGTAGACTGATAACATATTATGATGTCTGTTTCAACAACTCCATGTTCTTTGTTTACACTGTCCTACAGTCATCAGCAGATGACATGGATATTTTTATGTTTAACCAGTGACCCCACCACACATACACACATGCATGTGAATGCGCATACATTCATGCGCGCGCGCACACACACATATATACACACACTGTCCCTCTCTCAGGACTAGTATTCAGATCACCGTTTTTGGTCTAGTGGACACACACACACACATACGCACGCACGCTCGCGCGCGCGCACACACACACACACACACAAGTGACACACAGAGTAAGTGAGAGAGACTTGATTCACTACAGACATAAGTGGATGTATCTTTATTGTGATATTGGTTATGGTCCCCTTTGAAGAGGATGTATATGGCACAATAGACAAATCGGTTATAAGTAATAGGAAACATTGCACAAGAAAATCAAACATGAAGATTATGTACATACTCACAGATATGGATAAACACGTCATCTTACAAATAACATTTAAAAGTTGATAGTGTCCTTTTTAACAAACAAAAACTGTTCAACCTTTCTTTTTACTTTTGTCATTAGCACAGAAGTAGGAGATGAAACTTTTCTTCCCCAAACGTCAGTCTTCATTAGAAAAAGAAAAAAAAAAATCAGAGGTATTTATATTTATCGTAGATTTAGAAAAGCACGGCAAGAAAGTAGAATTTATTGTTTATTTTTCATTGTATTCCAAAAGAACGGACAAATATGCTTATATTTTCTTTTTTTTTTAATTTCAAATGTTGTAATGTGATGTCCTCTATTCACTACAGGCGTAAGCGGATGTATGTTCATCGCAGTATAGATTATGGCCCCTTCTGAAGAGTGTATGTATAGCATTAGGAACAAATCGGTAATAAATAATAGCAAACATTGCATAAAAAAAGTTTAACATGAAGATTATGAACACACTGACAGATATGGAAAACTACGTCATCTTATAGATAAGATTTAAAGTTGATAATGTCTTTTTTTTTTTAACAAACAAAAACTGTTCAACAATTTTTTCAACTTTTGTCATTAGCATAGTAGTCTGGTATGAAACGTTTTCGTTTTTTTCTAAACATCAGTGTTTATTTTCTTTTAAATCAGAGGTATTTCCACTTATCGTCGATTTAGAAAAGTACCGCAAGAAAGTAGAATCTCTTGGTTATTTCCCATGGTATCCTTAAAGAACCGGAAAACATGCTGACATGTTCTAATGTTGTACTGTGATGTCCGCTATTCCACATTTAAATCTTGTGTGTGTCCATGTCAAGCAAAATATATTGTGTACCATTCATAGATGACTTCAATGCTCTTCGAAGAGAAAATGTGTTGTTATTCTGAATGCATTCACTTCAACGGTACCGCCTACGTTTGAACCAACTTTCGGTTCCATTTATTTTATCAAGATGTTTAACTCTTTTAATCTTTTGACTCGCCTAACCTTTCTTTCTATGCAGTTTATTAAAGTATCCTTATGTGTACAAAGTACAATGGTTGGTTAAAGTTTGGAGGTCGCTGACATTGATGTGTGATTACATGGGAACAAAATATGGCAAAACGGTTAAAGCAGCACTAGACACACATACTGACATAAGTAACTAGTTTTTTTTTTTTTACCGGAACAATTGTTTTGCTATAGCTGTATTTATGCTCATAACACTTTCCAGCGGAATACATACACAAACTTTTGATTGATGCATTTTGCATGGTGTACCGCAACGGCCAATTCGAAGGTGGTTGAACAGACATCTCGGTGAGATTGATGGAGCAAAGGGCAGGCAGTCCGTCTTTCGGCAATTTGTATTGTCGGGGCAGCCGTCTGATCTCAGGGATAAAGCTGCTCTTTTTCAGCATTTTTCTTTCTTTTTCTTTCTTTCTGTTTTTTTTTTTTTTTTTTTTTTCTTCTGTCCCAACCTCTGCGCCACTTCGGAGGCAGTGCATCCACGCCGCTCATTCCGACACCCCCGTCCACAGCCACAGCCCCGGTAAGCCCCGCCGCAGCCCCCGGCACCAGCAGTCCACAGGGAGCAGTCAATGTCAAGTCGCAAGAGGCAACCCACCGGCGGAGACACTGCACTGCTGCCGAGAGTTACTTCGGTGGTGTTTTTTTTTTTTTTTTTTTTTTTTTTTTTTTTGTTTTGACAGACTGCTACATTTCTGCTTCATAACTGTGGTGTTCATAGACGTGTGTGTATATTTGTGTGTGTGTTGGTGAACATTTTTTTTTTTTTTCATATACTCGTGGTGAAAATTTGGTTGTTATTCTGGTGAATGTTCTTTCATATACAGTGCAGGTGAACGTTTGATTCTTGCATGTACTGCATGGAAATTTATGAACTTTGCTTTGAAAAACAAAAAATGGAATAAATGAAAAGAATTTCTGCGACTGTTGAGCACACCCTATGATCCTCAACAGGAAGAACTGGATACACTAGACTCTGCTCTGTCCAGTGTGGCTCCACTGGTGAACCCCAACACTCCACTGGCTTCCCGGGAATCCAGACGATTGACAGACTGGCCGAAAAGGGAGGGCAAAACTATAGGACAACAGGACAACGGAGAAGCCTTACAGGACAGAGAGAAGACCGTCATCAAAGTTCTACTCCAAAAACAAACAACAGCGCCAGCAACACCACAGACGTAGACCAGTATATCTGCTGCTACCATCTCAGCTGTACCGATCGGGTCAGCCTCTTCAAACTAGAAACCTGACCACAACAGGGTGTGAGGTCATATGTCCGATGAGTTAAAGGCTGGCCACACGGACTGATGTCCTTGCGACACTGCTCCTAGGACCGGTGACCAGCCACTCTGACACTGTCCCCCAGCAGGATGCCCTTGGAAGACCCGTATGGTCAGACCAGAGGATTCTGAGCAGGCAACTCTACGACAGCCTGTAGGGTTTATGGAGCACGGTTACACTGGTGAGGGCAGATGGTATTATCATCCAGCGATCGACGAAGAAGGAAACCCAACTGTCCAAAAAAAAAAAAAAAAAAAAAAAAAAAAACGCAGGTGGAGGTCGTGGAGGTACCACTGATGGTTTCCAGTGAATTAAAACGAAATAAAGTAGAATGAAACAGAATTTGAAAAGAACCATGACATTAAACTATTAATTACGTTTCCAGTGTGGATAAGATAAGTAAACAACAACAACATCAACAAGAATAAACCATTAAATGATGAGGGGGAAAGGTAAACATTCATACAAACTCTTTCTTCAAACAAAATTCAATACGCATTTTACACAGCTTAAATGAGCAATGCTCTTTCTTCTCCAACATGCTGACCATTAGACCATCACGTCAGTACAGACCAAACCCAGTCCCGAAATGCAGACAAAAGTAAAAAGAAAGAAAGAAAAGAAAAGAAAGAAAGAAGGAAGGAAATATGAAAAGCCTAACAAGCACCATCAAAGTTATGATAATTATCCTCCATCTCATCCTAGGAATCAGAATCAGACCCTTCATTATCACCGGCATTCCAGGAGAAGCAGACAAAGCTCAGGTCAGGTCTTCGTATTTTGAAAACCCGGCGAACCACGGAGGCCTCATCAGAACTAACCACACACACACCCGTCTGTTCACGACCTTCACAGGACCCTCATCCTGACCAGCAGCAGCAGCAGCAGCCCCAAACCCATGGCCATGGTGAAGAGCGGACAACTCTGCAAGCTTCCAGCCCGCGCTGCGTCCGCTGAGAGCGAGCATGCGCATAGGAGCTCCGCTGCCGTCGTGGATGTTGAGGGCGCCCATGACGATGGTGGTTCCGGTCGGGGGCAGGCTGTTGAGGTTGGCCACGTTTCTCTAGGATCAGGATGGAGTTCTCCAGCAAGATCTGTTTGGGCAGAGCAGTCAAACCATATCTCGTTAGCTGTCCGTTGATCGTCTTCTGTATGTCAGGTCAGTTAATATAGTTAATATCTGTGTCTTCCCTGTGCTATTTGTGTATCTGTACCGATCTCCCTCTGTCTGACTTTATTTATCCTCTATATTTTTCATCAAACGGATGTACCGATCTCCACTCTTCTTACGAGTATAGCAAAACGGATTAGACGAGTAGCAGTATTAGAATAATGAGGAGTAATTCTTAAAACAGTGTGCTTTGTCTGTCAATAAGTAGCTATAATCTATATACATAAATGATGCTATGCTGAATTTTTTTTATCTATATGTTTATCTATTTTATTTCATTTTGTTTTTGCTTGCTTTAAACTTAACTTCAGATTGTTTGCCGTTGTTGTCATTTTTTTTTTTTTTTTTTTTTTTTGGTTCCTGTTCCTGTTTCTGTTGAACAACAATAAAATAAAAATGTTAGAGAAAACAAAAGAATGTACACCCAACCCTACCATAGAAAAAAAAAACATGGTGGTTGTTAGTTTAGTTTGTCGGTTGACTGTTCTGTCACGTACAGGTGTGTGCAGATATTGGAAATAAAAACGACTGTACTGACATAAGACAAGACGGAGTGTCCTAGTGACACAAAGAGGATGGAGTGTCCTAGTGACAGAGGATGAGAGGTGGAGGGAAAGGAAGAGACACACTGATACTTAGATGATCACTGGAGGATACATGACGTTAAGGTGATGGATGGGCTTCGAATCAATTTGTAGACCTCTGCTCGAATGAAAACGCATGCGATACGTGTGTGTGTGTGTGTGTGTGTGTGTGTGTGTGGTGCGTGCGTGCGTTGTGTGCGTGCGTGCGTGCGTGCGTGCGTGCGTGCGTGCGTGCGTGCGTGCGTGCGTGCGTGCGTGTGTGTGTGTGTGTGTGAATCTTCATGTAATCAAATCTATTATACCACGTTAATCAGTTCAGTCAAGCCAGTCAAATGATCCGACAATCCATCCATACATCCATTCGTCCATCTATCATTGAGTGAAAAAGTGAGTCAACCAACGATTAGTTTGATTAAATCAATCAATCAATCAATCAATCAATCAATCACATGACGGTTTTGATCAAATATTCAGCTACAAGCCTATCGACAAACAGACTGGTTAGATGACCGATCAAAACAGTTTATTAATCAATCAATCAATCAATCAGTCAATAAACCCATCAATGAACTGACTAGCCACCGATTGCTGCCTCTAACCTCATCTTTTCTCCCGACTGCAGCATCCCTTTCCCCACCTCCTCAATTCCCCCTTCCATTTTCTATTTTTTCATTTTCATTTCATTTCTAACCCCTCCTCTCCCTCCCTCTTCTTCCCTCCTCGCTCTGTTTGCGAGTCACTTAGGCGGTGTTCAGTGATGCCTGTTCTACTTCAATTTTACGCAGAAACCGCCTACTGGCGATAATAATTGCTTAGTTACAGAGCCAGCGTGAATGTACTATCCCCTCCAGATGGCGCCCAGTGTGTTCATCCAGCGACGGTCCCCCACGCGAATTTGTCAGTAATGGTGACCCCTGACAGAACCTCACCTAGGGTATAGAAGGAAACCAAAACTGAGGCCAGCATGAGACTGAACTGACAGCATGAGTTGGAATAGAATTTCAAGACATAATTTCATATCCTGCTTGATGAGGATGAGGGATGACAAAGGATGCTACAGATTTCCATTCTGGTTGGAGACCGCATGAGAAGGTTGTCTTCTACGCCTCAGTTTCATAAGATGTCCCAGTGTCAACCAGGCCGAGAGATACAACCACTTGCGGGGTGTTGGTCAGAAAAGATGAGCAACCCTCCAAAGACACATCCATGAAGTGGATCAAGCTCGACCATATGGTCCCCGTTTTCCCAGTTGATCCTGTGCCAACACCAACTCTGGGTAATAGGTAGTCGAAGCAGAAAAACCTCACAGTAAGTTTGATCTGATGGGAAATCGAACCGATGTCCCTTCTTGCCGGTAGGAGTCCGTAACGCTGACCACTTCGCCACGATAGCTGACGCTAACATTATTTCTTTTCCACCAGAAATATAAGGAACGTTTTTTCACAACTGAAATGTCTGCATACTGTCTATGATGTTGAAACTTTCCTATTCACGTTTTATCATCCCTTCCTCCTTTTTCCTTTCTCAGACCACACCGATTTAACTCTCTTGTCAAATCCCCTCACCGTCTCCTCTATCTCTCAGTCCTCCTAAACATTTTTTTTGATGAAAAATCAACGTTTTGTTATCTGCAATTGTAAAAAAAAACAAAACAAACAAAAGCACCGACAAAATCACTCCCGATACATTATGTTGCTGCGTTATGGAGATTTCGAAATGCCGAATATCTATATCTTTTGTTTAGTTCTTTGTTTTCCCTTTTCACATTATCGCGCGCGGCGATGCAACACACCACACCACACAACACACACACACACACCCACCCAACAACTACCCACACACTATAGACCGTTTGCGATTGCTGCTATCCGCTGTGCATCCATACACGTACTGCCCGACTGTCTTCAAAACATTAACAATGCTGATGCACGGGCCCCCCTGCGGGCTTATATGATCAGGTCATTGGGGTGGGCGTATCCATTCCCACAGGGCGAATGGTGTCCGTTCGTTTGCCAGCAAGTTCGCCGCCTCGGCCCGTTTGTACCGAATGACAAACCGTCATCAACCACGTGTCGGTTTCATCTTCCACGTCATCTTCGTCGTAGTCAACTCATCATCACACTAATCGTCACCATTATCATCGTTATTATCCTTGAGCTCTAAACTTAAAACAGCTTAGTATCACAAACATAGTTTCGCCCCATTTTGTTATTTCCCCGGTTGCTACTTCTCCTTCCTTTTTTTTTTCGATGAAATGTGGTGACTCCCTTGGGGGGGTCGTCGTACGGTTTTGACGTAGTGTGACAACCTAGGCTGCCGATCACCAGTATTACAATGCTTGATTACCAAGGGTCGTCCTCCCCCCCTTCCCTCTCCCCGTACCCCTCTCCCCCAACCCTACCATGTAAAATGGGATGTTAGGTTCAAACCACACACAGCACACAACACACAACACACACACATCACACACATTCACACACTGCCACACCACACACACACAACACACAACACACCACACCACACACACCGGGTCCTAGAGGAGCGGTCGAACATCAACTGACTTGCGAAATTGGAAAGTCGTCATAGTCCTGAATAATTTTGGGTCGTGTGGCAACTTCTCTGTTCCAGTCCGGAAGCGACTGGCCCCCCAGCCTGTGTTCACCCCTCACCACACAGTTGTCTTTATCCTCCATGCTGGGATTCCCATTCCTGAAAAAAGGAAAACGAAGAGGAACTGACAAGACCCCGCTCCGCATAAGTAAACGAAAGAAAAGCCAAGGCCCCCCCCCCCCTAGAAGAAATGGGAGGGGCCAGAGAAAATAATAAGAAATTTACGACAGATAGAAATCCCACGAGAAACTCCAGTGGGGGAAAAAAACGCCCCATCAAGAACGCAGACCGCCTTACCTCGATCTCATGGGTTGAAAACAAAAGAGGCCGACCCGACTTATATAACGAGCATTACCCCCCACCCCCTACCCGTTCCACCACACACCTTCCAGTAAAACTGATATACGGTCTACCCGCCGAAGACAGAAAGCGATAGCAAGGTGGTGTTTTTTGTGAGAATATGTTTCGCTAAAGGAACGACGGGTTAAAGATGCTGCGAGTGTTCCTCAAATACTGGAAGTTAAACCATCACTCTATACACTGTTATGACCACTTTAACATTTGTTTTGTGTAGGTATTTTTTGTTTCGCCTTCCTAGTTTATGACGACTCCGATTATACTTTAACTTCCTTTACGTTCGTCCACTTTTTTCGTCTTTGCTGACCCATACCATTTTTGCTATCTATAAATCTTCTACTTTTTTTTTTCCCCTCCCATCTGACAGGTATCATTCTGACGCACTGTCCAAGTGATCGGACTTGCACATCTATTCTGCAAGTGTCTATCACTGGTAACCGTTTGGTAGTTTTTTTTCCCCCCTATTTTATATTCAGGTGGGTTCTTTGCTTCTCGTTTACGAGTATGTTTGTTCTGTACGTTTTTTCGTGTGTGGTAACAGGGCGCGAAAAGGTTAGCTGTTCTCTCATTTGACGACTTCCTCAGCAAGGGTTAGTTTTTCTTCAGCTTTGGAGGATGTCTACAGTCTCATATGCTCGTTATGAACTGGTTTACAACTCCATACTGTGTGCGCGATGTATGTTGAGCTGTACTGTACTGTCTTTCTTTTGTCTTTTTTTTTTTTTTTTTTTCACTGTTTGCCCCCTGAAACTGGTTAGTTAAATTTTCTACTGAAACTTAGACGTCGATCCGGGTATCCCTCGTCTGCCATCTTCAGGTTGTACGTTGCACCGTTCTCGGGGCCATATCAACCATATCCTGTCCCCATCTTCCCTAGCCTTCCCGGGTATTCTCCGCTGTCACCGTGCATTTTGCACGTTCGAATATGATGCACAATTGTTACATATCAAGACGGGGGGGGGTTGCTGCCATACACATAATACAAACACCCTGCATAAACCTATTATGAACGTCTGCAGAAACAGACAAATGCTATCCGAATCTTTTGACTGTGGTCGTATCCGCATGTCCTGAACCGAGTTTCAAATTAATTTTCGTTTCTGCTTTGATTTGAATTTGCGATCATAACATAACCAACGCGAACCGTGTTCATCTTTTACCCATGTTTGTATAAGCCCATTCAGTTGCTTTATATCAAAGAAGCCACCCCGTTTATTATTTGACCAAATAGGACCTAACCTCGTAAAGAAAATCGTAATCTTCTTTTGAAGATAGGCGCCTTCTTCTACATCGAAATCATTTGTTTTTTTTTCTCATTTATGGGTCAAGCCGATGAGGTCCGCAAAATGCGCTTCGTACTTGACACATATTGTACATTGGGTTAACATTTAGGGATATCGACTTCATGACAGTCGCAACACATTTCACGTCCATTTTTCCGGATACCTTTCTCTCGTCTCTCTCTCTTTTGAAAATGTTTAGGCCAGACTTGATGTGGCAAATTGCTCACCATATGCTCCTTCTCTTGAAACCGGAATTGTCCCTCGCGCAGAATTCCGAGCCATCTACCCACCCCCAGATCACACTTCCTTGCATAGCCGGCTTCTTTCACCCGTCCCTTGCTATTCGTGCTCTTGGGAATCCTACGTGCACCACCCGCTTTGGATTTTTCACTGCATTGTTACCTATTGCGTTTTCACGCCAAGAAATTTTGAAAACAGGGCCTCCATTTTCACAAATCTTTTCCTTCTTGATCGCAAACTTTGCAAATAGTTGTGTTGTTGTTACCGTCACATTAGCTCCATGAAAGGACCCTTTGTCCTCAATGACCTCTTTGTCCACAGGTTTCCTGACGTTGTATATATGTATTTGAGATGATGACAGTCTTCGTGTAAAGAAGTTCTTTGATCGGCATACCGGTATTAAGTACAAAGAAACCACATTCTGAGCAGGATGAACAAGGTTTTCCGGGGCTATTTAGAATGTCTGACATAGCCCAATGTTTTCACGACCTCCTTAGCTAGAATACTATACAGTTGCGACTACTTTGGGGTATCTGCATGTTTGCTCAAGGACTTTTCTTCAGCAAGTACTGACAGAGCAGATACCGTGTCTGGCATTCAGGATGTTCTGTTGAGTTCGTGATTTTCTGTTTTGTAACTGCGACGCTACCATCATCACATCATCGCACAATACACTGATTCTCGCGCGTTTCGCACAGCGCGCCCACGCACGCACACACCTACACACACACACACACACACCCACCACCCACCCACCACGAGCAGGTACTCAGCAGAAGCATTGTACTTGGCGTTAACACTCCTATGATGAGACACTACTCGACTCAACACGTGTCCAGTTGAGACTTGCGTACTCATTCAGAAATCATAGATTCGTCCGGGAGACAGCCTCGCTGTCATCAGCGCAACGGTGGAGACGGGGTGTTTGTACTGCAGGGGAAGCTGAAAAATCAGGAACGCCACAGCAAGAACTTCCCAGAATGGAAAACTATCAGAGATTCGATCAGGATCAGCACATCACACCGGACAAAGTACTCCGCTTGGGTTCAACAACACAAAGGATCGGATCGAACTGACTGCGCCACATGAAAGCAGACTGAAAGACAGTTCACATATAACATGACTGAGGAACTTGTTGCCAGTCTGGCCAGCAGATTGAGGGAATCTTCCAGGAAAAAAAAATTTCCTCGCCCATAGAGGTTGGAGCAAGTGGGGTTTTACGCACAATCAGCCCATGACGTCATGAAAAGACCTCGCCATTTCGGCAGGAAGAGAATCAGAGCCTTATTAAAGGAAATGGTAGAGGCAGCTGAAAAAAAAAAAGAGTCTTGAGGATCTCGTCGAGGACAAAAACAAGGGTGAATCTCATAAGGCTTCAGTGACTAAACTGGAAATAGAAGTCAGATGGCTTTATGGGGAGGACGTCCTCCGTTTCAACGTCACGCCTTCAGACGTTCAACTATCCAATATGCCCACTTTCGATCCCGGCAGCGCCAACAATATTACTGACGCGGAAGAGCATCTAGGAGTCATGACCTTACATGGCCCGGCTCCTGAAAGTTCTCGGCTGAAAACACACTGTCTGAGCGGAGCTTCTTCTGTCAAGACCTTCTGCTGTGAAGCTCTCACTATGATCTTCTTCCTTCAAAGAAAAAAAAAAAGATAATAGATGGATAGATTTTTCAATCTGTTCTCACCTCAGTGGCATGGGGAAAAAGGTTGCATGCTCATATTTGTCTCGCTGATATCATTTCATCTTCAGAACGCTCTAGTAGCGGCCGACACACCACTCACCTTCAGATCATCCCTGTGGCGCTGTACACACGGGTTGCCCTTCACCTGTTCTCCTGACGTCCACCATCACACCCGGACCCACCAGCCTGTCAGCCGGGATCTGATGCATGCGCCACCCTCCTTTGTTCTTCCTCACGTGGGATGGAGCGTCCATGTGGGGTACCGTTTGTGTCCGCCATCTCGAACTCATTGTTTCTCAAGCCTGAAGGAGAGTAAAACGAGGACAGTATGTGTACTGTAATTGCGATAGAAGATAAAGCATAGACGCAACCAAAGAGAGAGAGAGAGAGAGAGAGAAGAGAGAGGAGAGAGAGAGAAGAGAGACGACTGATACACAACATAAAAACAGAAAAAAAATAACAAGCAAACAAAAAACGACGAAAATGAAAATGGAAGGGCATGGGGAAAGAAACCAAGAGGGAAAATTACAAAGAGAAATAGAAATCAGAGAAAAAAAGAAACGGAGAAAACAAACAAACAAGACAAACATTCCAGCCAATGTCATTTCTAAACCCAACCTCTAACCCCCGCCCCCCTCCCCCATCCATTTGCGCCTCTTTCTTTTCTCACTCTGTCCGACATTAATTTTAACTTCCACGGACCACCTTTCAAACCAAATGACTCAGTGTCTTCCAGCCATGGTGCTCAAGGTCAAAAGTTACCTCAGGGAGGGAGGGGGGGGGGGGGGGGGGCATATAAGGCTGACATCTCTGAAAGTGATTACAGAACACAAACACACACACAACACACACACCACACACCCAACACACACACACACACACACACACACACACACTCACTCACACACAACACACACACACCCACACACCACCCACCACACACACACACACACACAGAGAAGAGAGAGATGAGGGGAGAGACGAGAGAGAGAGAGATAGAGAGAGAGAGAGAGCTGCATTTTGATTCGTTTCACAAAAGTACACTTAAAAGACCGATAAGGTTGTGCTTTTGTAGTTGTTGTTCTTCTTCGTCGTCGTAGTGTTACAAATAGTTATTATTGCCTTAGTAGCATTATCATCAGTATCTTCTTCAGTATCATTACCATTCTGCCTCATGGGGCGGAATTGAGTGGGACTGGGATGGACGCCCTTGCCACCGCCTGGTTTTGTTGTTCAGCAGCTTAAATATGTTGCTGAATAAATAGCTATTTCGTTTTAAAAACTGGAAGTATAATTCTTTAAAAAAAAACAACCACATGGTGTGTGTATCCATATTTGGTTATTTTCATTGGGAGGACAGGATTCGCTCTCCTCTATCTCTCTCTCTCTCGATCTGTATACCGTGTAATGACATACGTATATTATCTATTCATTCATCTATCAACAATTGATTTATATAGCGGCCCCTCCTCGGTAGAGGTCAAGTTCTCAGGGCTTTACAACTCCACACTGTTCTTTAAAACAAAAAGGCTGTCTACCCGGGTAGAGTCGACTGAATGATTGCCTTCTGGTTCCTAAAACATTTATTCCCAGGGTTATTCAGTCGAAGAGCGGGTCACTCATTCCTTCGATATTTCTCGTAAGGTGCGTGCGGACGTAGGGGGGATACGTGTCGTGCAACACCAACGGCAAACGCCTTCTCTTCTCGCCTTGCTCTTCGAAAGTCGGTACGGTATTTGGGCACAAGATTTTTGCAGGTGTTTTCCCGCTTCAGCCAGAGGAACAGCCCCGTCTGGTCGACTGTGGGGTATTGATAGAAGTGAAACCGAACAAAGAAATAGAGGTTCTTTAAATAAATTATCAATGAATGAAATGAATTATGTGTTTCGTGTATGAAACGGAGCCACTTCCTACCTGGATGAAGCAATAAATACACTATAAAAAAATCAATAAATAGATTGTGAATCTCCATACCACAAATTGGTTCCAAGCCGGAACATGTCCCAACGCGGGGTGGAGAGGACGCTGAAATTGTCTCTGGGGTTGCTGGGGCCGTTATGCTCTCTCCTTCTTCAGCAGCTGCTGTCGTCATATCGAATCACCGGTGGGACGCCATTGCAGGATGACGGTCACTCTGTCATGATCACAACCAGCAACCTCATACAGGGTGGATTGTCCGTTTGTTTTCGCGTCATCTGAAAGATATGGACACGTTAGCGAGTGAAAGTATGTGCGTAAGCGCGCGCGCACGTATGCGCGCGCGCGCGCACACCCACACACACACACCTACCACACACACGCGCGCACGCACGCACGCACGCACTCACGCACAACACACACACACACCACACACCCACACACACGGTCGCGCGCGGGCGGAACCACACACATGCACTCTCTCTCTCCTCCTCTCCGTCTCGTCGCTCTCATCCTCTCTCTCACTGTCATCTCCTCTCCTCCTCTCTCTCTCTCTTCCTCGTTTCACTCATACCTTTTTTGTACAAATACACCAGCTGGCCAAACGAAGACAATCTCTTTCTTTCCTTTCTCACTTTCTCCGTCATAATCAGCTAAATGACATGGAAATCCAGCGCGTTTTCCCTTTATCAAAAATACTCAAGTCTAAATCGTACGGCGCCCAGGTATTACCCTGATTAAAAAAACAAAAAGAATACTACAGAAAATCTCCATCGAAATCGCCAGATATCGCCCGACCCCTCTGTGTTATCAACCACTGATAACGCGATCGCAGAGGGCCAGATATTACACGAATCTGCTTTTATCAACCATTGAACATGTCGGGGGATCGACAACATCAGATGGTCACCCGAATCTTTGTGTTACCAGCCCTGAAATCTCTCCGCACAGCAAAAGGGTCACCTTAATCTTGCAACACTGCAAAAGATGTCACCTGAATCTTTGTGTTACAACCATTGACAATCTCAAATCGCCACAGCAGAAAGAATGTCAACACACTGAAAACCTCAATCTGCACCAAAGATGTCACCTGAATCGTTGTGTTATCAACCACTGAAAACCTCAATCGCACAGCAAAAGATGCACCTGAATCTTTTGTGTTATCAGCCACTGAAAAATCTCAATCGCACAGCAAAAGATGTCACCTGAATCTTTGTGTGTTATCAACAACTAAAGATTTCGATCGCAAAGCGTCAGATGTCATCTGAATCTTTGTTTTTGTCACCACTGACATTTTTACACAGTAGGCCCTACATTAAACTCTAAGCAAGCACTAAATCTCAAGTCCATTTCTCAAACATCATACAAAAAAAAAAAAACACAAAAAATTACAGACCTCCAGAACAACCAGACAGCAGACAAACTGTTGACCTATTTCCTGCCTATTGTGCTTCATATCCGTTTCCGTTTCCGTTGCTCATGGAAGCGGCACCGCTGCGTGCCGTCTACACCCAGTGAGTCCAGACGCAAACGCTCCTCCGCGTTTTGATAAACCATGATGCTCTCAGGTGTTAGGTGAATGTTCCCTTGATTCAAAACAGATAGGAGTTAAATACTGGTAGAAACTGAAGAAAAAAACAGAAGGAAGATTCTCGCCACACAGAGTGCAAGAAACTCGTTTCAAATTGCATCAGGGACCATAGAGGAGGGAAGGAGGCACGGAGTGTTGGAGGTGATTTGCAAAGGGCAGTAATGAACAGGGCGCCGGGGTATCGTCTGGGCGGAAATCAGTATAAGAAAGAAGCTTGTTTGGAGAATGGTTCCATTTTTATGCGGATCTGTAAGCGGATCCCAATTCAATGGGCGATCAGGATTCGTCAGCAGGAGGATTGAAACACACACTGAATCATTTTTACAAATTTGGTGGATTGTGTGACACAGAAAAAAAGTGAAAGTCATACGTGTAATCGCCAGATTCTATGTGTAAAGGATGCAGATTCCAAAGGGGCAGATCCAGAATCTGTTTTATTTATCTGGTGGCAGAGGTCCTGCGGACTCCGGAGTGTTCTTTTGGGTGGTTATCATTTATTCAATAATTAATGGATTTTATTCATCCTATTCATCAATTTCTTTATGTGTTATTATGTACAATTTGTTATTATTATTAGTTTTATAATCCGTCATCATCATCGGCGTCGTCGTCATCCGATATCTTTTTAAAAAAAATATTGATTGTGTTTGTATTTGTATGTCCCTCTTACATCAAAAGTTTTTCTTTCTTCTCCCTCGTAAGCGGAAGGCAAACACAAAGAGAACATGAAGTTGTTGGCATATATTCAATGTAAAAGGTTGAATTTCCCAGGGCCGTAATGGCTCTGCGAAGGGCAGTGAACTGGGCATTATGAAGACATAAGCCAGCCCCGTTTCCCTTTCCCTTCCGCATAATTTTCCCTGAGATGAATCAAGCATCCATGTACTGATGGGTAGGACCGGAGACGACCCCACCGATTGAGAGGTTCCGAACGAAACGACTGCCAGCCCGTAACGGAGTGGTCTAACCACACGAACTGCCGGCTCGGGGGATGGCCCTTATAGGAGGAATGGGTGTTGGTTTTCTTCGTTTGCATCAGTGCTGTTGCAGCCCAGTGAGACGGACTGCAGGCGGAACGGAGGAAATATAAAAATTAAGAGGTCGAAACGCGGGCGTGTGTTGTCTTAGTGATTCTGTTTTGCCAGGGTTTCTTCTTTTCTTTGTTTTTTTGTTTTGGGCGGGGCGGGGGGGAGGGGGGGAGGGGGAGGGGGGGTGCGGTTTGATAACCTTTATTCAGATTTTTCAATCTTTTTGTTCTCTCTTGTATCTGTTCTCTTGACCGTACCCCCTGAAGTTGTTCGGGCTACCGTTGCCTTTGAAGAAATCGATCGAGCGTCATTCATAAGCCCGCTCCGATTACTCTCTCTCTCTATCTCTCTCTCTCTCTCTCAGCAAGCTCTTTATCCATCCTAGTGTGTGTGTTGTGTGGGTGTGTTTTGGTGTCTAGGTAGCTGTTGTTGCGTCGCTTGAGCTGGTTTGGTGTGTGTGTGTGTTGAGTGAGAGAGAGAGAGATGAGGAGGCAGAGGAGACTATCGTCGCATTTCTGATCCCTCACCTCACGGAGTAGTTACCAAGTGTCTTTGCCTTGTCTTTGTCTGAAAGCATCACATCAGCGGGCGCGCTGGCAGCGAGCGGGATGCTGCTGCCGTGGTATGGTGGCCCTGACGGTGTTTGGCAGCAGCCTTAAGTAATATCCTACCAAATTCTCTGTTAACGGGCTTTCGGCCTGCACCTTGCAAGCTTGCACCTGTTTCCCTGAAACGGGTCGGATGGGTTTACGAGTGGTAATCGCGTTCTCTAGCTAACCAGTCCGACGCAAGTGAACGGGCGTTTTGAATAGCGGACGAGGGGGAGGCATTACTCTCAAGTGCTTTGCGAGGGTCGGCGCGTTTCCGAGCACAGAACATTCCCTTCGGCGAGCAAAGCTGGGAAAATACAATGAGATTCGTTTAGACTATCTAGTGACTCTCTCGCACGCACGGAGGAAGGAAAGGAAAAGCAAGGATGCAAACAGCATATAAAACTACTCCCAGTTTATCCTGAATACGTGTGGAGATATTCTATAAAAAGAAGAAACCATTATGGGCCGTTAGTAACGGCCTATAACGGTAAACTTACAACATCGGGCATCATCCGTGACCCATAATGAACATACCTACAAATTTCAGAAATATCGGCCGCATACTTTTCTCAGATATTTCATGAAGAAGAAAAACCCAGGGGTTGTTATAGCCGTTAGTAACGGCTATAACGGTAACCTAAAACATCGGGCATTATCGTGACCCATAATGAACATACCTACAATTTTTCAGAAAGATCGGATAGTACTTTTCTGAGATATTCCATAAAGAAGAAAAAACGTTACAGGCCGTTACACCCGTTAGTAAACGGCTTATAACGGGGCGTAAACTAAAACATCGGGCATCATCCGTGACCCATAATGAACATACCTGCAAATTTTCACAAAGATCGGCCAAGTACTTTCTGAGATATTCCATAAAAGAAGAAAAAACCGTTACAGGCCGTTACAGCCGTTAGTAACGGCTATAACGGTAAACTAAATCATCGGGCATCATCCGTGACACATAATGAACATACCTACAATTTTCAGAGGTTTCATTCGCCTCTTTATAGCCTTGTCTTGAATTTGCTAGCTAGCCACTCGCGCGAGGGGGTTCTCGCCCATCAACGACATTCGCCTCGGTGAGAGTACCTGAGAGCGTCATTTATTGGTTCACCGATGCTCTCTCTCTCTCTCTTGTCTCTCTGTTCGTCTCTCTCTCTCTCTCTCTCTCTCTCTCTAAAGTATGACAATAAAAACAGTTGTCATTGTCATTGGCATTGTCTCTCTATCAAAGCATTTAGAAAGGTTGTCGTCGTTGGATGTGTTTGCATTGCGAGTCGGCGACAAAAGGTTCAGAATACCGACCCGAGGTCCCAGCCTTGGCTTAAGGCTGTTATCAGACCAATTGGACATAGGCTAGAACAACAAGGCTACGTCAAAATGCTATGTCAGCATAGTTATGCGGGGGGGGGGGGGGGGGGGATTGTCTTCAGTCGAGACAAGCTCCTAACATAGCATTATCAGTTCCGAAAAAATCCGCCCGAAGTCAGAGCGGGTCTGCCCCCATGTGGCGGGGTAATTCAAAAACGGTTCACACACGTAATAACGTTTCATCCAGCTGATGCCTTTGTAGGATCATAGTGTTTCAAGTACTTCGGCCTTGTTTGGGTGAGTATCCCGTTTGGATGTCTTTTTGGCAGGGGTACAACAACAACGACAACAACAACACACAACAACAACAACGATCCGTGTCGGAAGGCAGGGGCCGTGTTGATGTTTTGGTTTGGTTCCTGGCACGTGAAATCAGGACAAAGGAAAACGTCAGCAGGAGGAATGACTTGGAGCGTGAAGAAAGCTGGCCAACCAACACAGAACATGCAGAGACTCCGGCACGTGCTGCCTCGGTGGCTGCACGTGCTGTTCGGTTGACCTGCCCGCTCCCGCTCTCGGTCTCGGCCTCAGGACAATTCCGCTTGGGAGATTGACCTCCACTGAAGTGATTGTGTGCACGTGCCAGCGATAGTTTGTGGTTCATGACATTGTTATGTGAGGAGGAAAAACAAAAAGCAAACAACCAGTGTTATGGTTTTCATGTCAGTGAAATGTTGTTGCGTTTTGTCATGTATATCGCGCCCAATTCGCGAAATGGACCTATGTTATGGCCGCTCTCTCCTCTCCTCTCTCTTCATCTCGCTCTCTCTCGATCTCTGCGACACACACACACCAACACTAAACAGAACATGATTCTCAGTCACCATGATAGTATTGCTGAACGTAATGTGCATGTCTCTACACTTGGAGTCCAATCAGTCCGCTGTGGGCTACGAG
This sequence comes from Conus betulinus, assembly GCA_016801955.1. Lineage (NCBI taxonomy): Eukaryota > Metazoa > Mollusca > Gastropoda > Neogastropoda > Conidae > Conus > Conus betulinus. The sequence goes on along the minus strand of JADBJO010012820.1, from coordinate 924 downwards.
TACCATTTTCCACGGAAAGAGAACTTAGCTGATTTTAAAAGGAAACCAATGTGAATCAATTCGTCCTCAAAATGTGAAAAATCAATAAGACTGTGATTCTCATTCTTTTTTTATGTCATCAATATACTAACACGAAAAATGAAAGCAGTTTGGTGGGATACGTGTGGGGGGAATGTTTGGAACGAAATTTATATGGTCTGTTTCCGACTGGAAAGTGCTCATAAGAAATCATCAGAAAAAGTCGAACATGACTATCGATCTAAGTGATAGGAATGTCAATGAAGCAGTTAGTGTTTCCAAGGCGTGTTAAAAGATGCCCAAGGGCGCAGACCATGGACCTGGTAAACGGTCTTCCGTCTATGGACTGAGGTAAAACACCACCATACAATTCATAACTCGGCTTGAACGAAAAAAAAAAAACTGGGTGTCAGATTGAGCTTGGCGCGAAAAAGTCAACGATAAAGGAGCGTTTCACCTTTCGCCGGATGGAGTCCATTGGTGCTATTGCAGGAAATCCAATGGTGCTCCGACTGGCTGCTGTGTATGCCAATCTGGTTGGCTTGTATGTGGACCAACATTTCAAAGATGGATGGTTGGTTAAATGACAAGATAACCACGCACTGTGGTTGCACGCCTCGCGGGCAAATACTAAAGCGCAGGACCATAGGTGACTAATTCCAGTTAGCGGACAAGGCAGGAATATGGCATAATATTGTGGGTACCTGACAAGGAGAATCTGGCTACCAGGTGGCTACCGCGAGAGCAATCGCAGCCAGCTGAACAATTCTCTTCCCCGAAGAGGTTGTGACCTGCGAGTCAACGGGCATTGGGCGGAAGGCCAATAGTTGAAAAACACGAGGCGAGTTTTGTTTCTTCCTACTCATTCCCAGGGGCGCAACAGCTCAGTGGTAAAGCGCTGATTCG
>JADBJO010012819.1:45000-55738 GCA_016801955.1 Conus betulinus | reverse complement strand
GGGTGTGTGTGTGTGCGTGTGTGGTGAAGTTGCGCGCGCGCAGGCGCTGCGTGCGCCGCGCGGGCGCGTTTCTTATCGCCTTTGTTCTGCGAGTCTATTCAGTTACCTTGACCCTTTCATGGGTCTTGATACCATGTCTTGGGGGAAGGACAGTGGTGATGGCGCATGCATGGCGCCTGATCTGGAGCCTATAATAAGTCGACAGTTGGGAGGAGGTAGTTATCCTTCAAGGTAAGGGTAAACGACACACTGACTGGCTTGCTGTTAGACGTTTGAAAAAAAGGATGGTGTCAGTTGTCGCGTTTGGCTACAGTTTAACATGCTTTTCGAAAACGCGGACCAAAAGTGGATGGGAGAGTCTCCAGAATATTGGCCATATTTGTTATATTGTTGAAATGCACGTTTTGCTGGCAACAAGGAAGGATTTGTGAGGGAAGAGGAGAGAGAGAGAGGAGAAGGAGATGAGGAGAGGATCGAGAGGGGCAGGAGGAGAGGAGAAGGGCGAAGAGAGGAGAGGGGGGGGGGGGGGGGGGGGGGGAGTAGGGGGAGGGGGAGGATGAGGGAGAGAGAGAAGAGGAGAGCGAGAAGATTGAGAGGGAAGGACAGACAGAATAGAGGGAGGCCAGGAGAAAGACAAGAAAAGAAAGGGACACACCACACACACACACCCCACACACACACACACACACACACAGAGAGAGAGGAGAGAGAGTGGAGAGAGACGAGAGAAGGAGAGGGAGAGAGGGGGAAGGGAAGAGAGGGGGGGAGGGCAGGGCGGGGGATAGAGGGAGGGGATAGGGATAGAGGGATAGGGGGGAGGGGGAGCAGGGAAAGGGTTAGGATAGGTGAGAGGGAGGAGGACGGGGGGGAAAGGGGAGGGATAGAGGGATGGACTAGGGAGGATATGATAGACGGATGGGGAGAGGGATAGGACGAGAGAGAGGAGAGAGAGAGAGAGAGGAGAAGAAGGACAGGGCGACAGACAGACAGAAGGCACAGACAGAGAGACAGAGGACAGAGATGAGGAGTAGGGAGAAGAGGAGAAGAGAGGAGGAAAAAAGAGGAGGAGGAGGAGGTGGAGGTGATGAGGAGGAGGTTGAGGAGGAGGGGTGGAGGAGGAGAAGGGAGCAGAGAGGGAGAGGAGAGGATATGAGAAGGAAAAGGGGGAGATGAGGAAGAGATAAGTACGGGGTAGATGGGAAGAAAGCTGGAAGAAGCGAAGAAGCAGTGAGGTCCCTTCCCAGCTCATCGTCTCTGCTCAGTGTATGAAAGGAACTTCTGACGCGATCTATCCTACTTCCATTGATCAGCTTCACAAAAACAGGACACATTCGATCATTGACATTACAGCATCTTGTGAAATTCCTTTTTTTTGTTTGTTTTGTGACGAACACATTTTTGATTTGTGTGTCTTGGAACCTGCTACTCTTTGTCGTCGTCGTTGTGTTGCTGCTGTTCTTGTTGTTGTTTTGTTGTTGCTTCTGCTGCCTGCTGCTACTGCGCTCCTGATGTTTGCTGCTAACTGCTGCTGCTGTCGTTGCTGATGCTGCTGCACTACTACTGCTGCTGCCCTTTGCTGTTGCCGTCGCCGCTGCTAGTGCTGCTACTGTCTACTGTCATTTTTTTGCGTTGTTATTGCAGTCATTGTCGTTGTTATCGCTGCTCCTACTGCTGCTACTGTTGTTGTTGCTGTTGTTGTTTCTGCTGCTGGTACTGCTGTAATTGTAAACTGCTGCTGCTGCTGTTGTTGTGGTTGTCATGCTGCTGCCGTCGCTGTTGTTGATGTTCCCCAACTACAACTGTTTGCTGCTGCTGCTGCTGCTGCTGCTGCTGCTGCTGCTGCTGCTGCTTGCTGCTGCTGCTGCTGCTGCTGCTTCTGTTGCTGTTTGTTCGTGTTATTGTGATTGATATTTTTACGGTATACAGTAAGTATTTCATATCCTAGAGTGTCAAGTGTGAGGACGTCCTCGATGCAGTTTTTTTTTTTCACAATTAAAGTCATATTTGTGCTTTTCAGACAGGCACATCAAATAACTCATAACATTTTACTTTCTTTAAATCAAGCTGTCCATACCCAAAAGAGCAAGCAAAAACACAATTAAGATCGTAATGAGAAAAAAAAGAATTTGAGAACAGTCCATAAAAATATGATTTGGAATGGAAATATATTTAGTACAGCTTGTATTTTTCCAAAACGAAATATTCCTACGAACATAACCTTTTTTTCTGTCGTCACTAATGACAAAACTTTTGGAATATGGTACATACATAAGCATGAAAACATATACACCAGAAGAACAGGGAAAGCAGTCATTTCAATGCTATTGGGAATGTCTGATGCCACTGGAAACAAATACAGGTTTCCGGCTGCTCTCTAAAAACAATGTTCCATCAACCACCTGGGTAAAGTTTATGGGGTTTTTGTACTTTCAAAACTTGTTGGTAAACCGTTCCTTTAATTTTTCACTGGAGTACAAAAAGCCGAAATTAGGACCAGTTCTTGGTTTGGGGAATTTTGGGGACAAGAGCGTTCTGTTGTCTGAAAACAGATTTGTATGAACATGCGTTTATTTTTTGAAATAGGAACACCCCCACCGCCCTCCCCCCCCCCCCCCCCCCACCACACACACACACACATACACACACGCGCACGCGCACGCACGCACACATGGGCGCATGCATGCACAGAGAAAGACAGACAGACAGACAGACAGACAGACCAGACAGAGAGAGAGAGAGAGGTTAATTTCAATGGTTCTAGTTACAGAAGAGTGTATCATGTTCCATCGGAACCATGTTTAAGAGAACTGGGATGTGCGAGTCCGACACCTGATGCTCCCCCGGTCATAGCCGGTCTCATGATCTATCTCCTCCCGAGTCGACAGTGACTTCCCGTGCAAAAGCACTCTTCAAGCAGCCGAGCAATGCGCCGAGTGACGTTCAGTGGCGTGGAGACCTATGAATTTAAGGGCACTTGTCAGACGCTGCGCACCTGCTCTGATCTTGTCGGGTTTCCCGGTAAATTAACTCTCTCTCTCTCTCTCTCTCTTCTCTCTCTCTCTCTCCGTCTCTCTCTCTCTCTCTCTCTCTCCCTCTCTCTCTCTCTCTCCTCTCCCTCTCTCTCTCTCTGCGTGTGTGTGTGTGTGTGTGTGTGTGTGGTGTGTGTGTGTGTGTGTGGTGTGTGTGTGAACAAGAGTTCGTAATCAGCTTTTTTTTTTTTTAAATCATCGTCGTTATTATTCGAATTTAAGCATTTGGCATGTGCTGATAGAAAGTGGTGGCATAAGTATGAAAAGGTGTGTGTGTGTTGTGTGTGTGTGTGTGTGTGTGTGTGTGTGTGTGTGTTGTGTGTGTGTGTGTGTTTCTGTGAAACTAGCATTGAACCTAACAATGACAAGTTTTTAAAGTTTCTATATCATAACTGTTTATCGGCACGTTGCTATGCATGGATGGCACTGTGGCAGTCTTCCAGCTACAAACACAGGCCCGTAACTGAACACAGGCTTGAGTAAATGGAATCTGAACACAAATGTTCGACACATGGCTTCCATTGAATGCAATGTATTAGAAAACGAAACTCAGTTTTTTGTTTGTGTTCGATGGATATGCATGACACAAACACACCGATTAGAATAATTGCTTTTCTTTAAATCCAAACGTTTTGCAGCAGGAATGTGTTTGACTACGAGTGCCGTTTTCATGTCTGAGGATATTGTCCGTCAGAGCAAACTCCTGTCAATAACCTTGTATGTAATGTCCTCTCCATGTCAGTCTCCATCATTGTTGTCACAGCAAACACTTATCGATAATCATGTATGCAATGTCCTCTCCATGCCAATCTCCATCATTGTTGTCAGAAGAAAATACCTATCGATAACCCTGTATGCAATGTTCTCTCCATATCAATCTCCATCATTGTTGTCAGAACAAACACCTATCGATAACCCTGTATGCAATGTCCTCTCCATGTCAGTCTCCATCATCAGGCACCTCTTGATGGCAAGGGAGCTGCACACGGCCATTCGATCAATAGTCTGACCCTTTCAATGGGGATGCCTTCAATGAGCGCTGCGGCCATTGGATTACGTGCTCAACATAACTCCTCCATCGTGCATGCACAGATCCCTCCATTTTCTGCACATATTACTGAATTCCCACTGAATTTCAAACGGGGCTGTTAACAGGCCACTCATGATTATCTAAGTGTGGAGAATGGTATAAAGATTGAGTGTGGCGTAAGACAAACATAAAAATTTCACCGAAACACGCCTATAAGACAAATTACCGGATAAGGTCCGCTGAACACAATTCATGACTTAGATTGAACAATTTCTGCTGATTGCGAACTAATGCTTTGATAATAGACAAAAGCATTACAGAACCGGGATTAAGTGAACGTAACATTGACATGCGCTGGAAGATATAATCTCTTATCAGGACCAAGAAATGGCACACACACACTTTAAGCACGCCATCAGATGTCCAATGAAGTGGATAGTAAAACACTAAACAGACTGTTCAATTGTCTACGTATGGCAGATTTGTTGCTTTACGTCAACACTACGCATTACCTTGGCGTTTTAATCGAAACAATAAACATGTTCTCCTATGTGAAAGGGTGACATCACATAATGGAATCTGTAACTGGTGTGATATGCATCTAGAAAATGATCATTGAACTTTCTTCAACTTCACGTTTCAAGGTTTCTAAAACGTATTTCAGTAATTCAATTTTTATTGGCGATGTGCAATGCAGACTTTTAAAAAAAATTATGGCTATGTGGACACTTTTGTTTGTAATCTAAAATCCTGGCTGAAAACTGCACACGGTGTCATCAGAATTCTCTGATGTCGTGGACGGCCTAAACAACGCACACCGCTGCTGTGAACATAACATACATTTTCAGAGAATGACTGATCCGCAAAACTATTGGATGATTACAATTTTGCATCAATGAAACAGTAATTTATATGTGACGCTGCTACTATACGTATGTTGAAACCATTTATCTTTTCTGGCATTGGGCAGTCTTATGGTCAGGCTAATTATCAGATGACCACCCAAACGCTGGCTTTATTGAAACCATGATGTATGTGTCTCTGTGTTGAGGATGCTGAAAGGTTTTCTGTTTGGTGTAGGCTCTCAGTGACCAGTTTGCCTGTGAACCACATTAACCAAGCAGACGTCAACTGTATAATTGTCTGTGGGATAGAAAGGAAGCCGAGCCTTTCGCAATGGCGGAGTTGGGGGGGGGGGGGGGGGGGGGGAGTGGGGGGGGGGGGGGGGCACGTAATTCATGTACATCACCGGGAAATAGAGTTGCATGTGAGCGCTAGTATCTGCCCAGCGATAGAAACTGTTAGTATGTCTTGCTATGGTGAGGACATGTATTCATTACATTCAGTGTCAGACGCAAAGCATTAATACTGAGTGTTTACGATTGTTAGGATGTCTTTCTATGAGAGGATATGTATTCATTGCATTCTGTGTCAGACGCAAAGCATTAACACTGGCCGTGTTAGACCCGTTCGGAAACATTGATCCGATTTATTTCACAGCGACGGATTATACGAGAATATCAACACACCAGGAATATGACCCGGTTGATCCCCTTGGGTGTGTGTGGATACGGAGATGATATCATTTCCGGATGTATACATATTGAACGATCGGGTCTTCTGTGCAGAAATGCTCTAATTTATTTGATGATGAAACTTGGGTTGTCCAATGTTTTCATTTTACTGACTCTGGAGAAACGTGGGAAGCTTCCATAAGAGATGTCAACAAAGGAGATCGAACGAAATATCTATCAACGCTATGAACGCCTAGTTCTTTCTTTCTTCGCTGCCTTAAATCAATCACGTTTTTCCCGAGCGTGAATGAAATTCCGACTCCTTGCTGTATTTGTCCCATTTTCCTACAGAAAGAATAATAAACAAAAGAGCACGACAAGTTCAGTGGCAAACAAGGGGATCGGGGGAGGGTTTATCAATTACACTGCTGCAATAGTTTGTAAGCTCCCCTAGCACTTTGTAGCCTCCAAAAGAAAGAAATCGAGGTGCTTTGAGAATTGCACACACTAGGAGACCTTCGCCAGTATTGTCGCACACATTCAAAGTGTATTTAGTCTAGCTGTCTTTTTACACTTTCACTTATGGACTGCTGCGTAACTTACCATCTATACTTTTTCATATGATCGATTTTTTTTTTTTTCTCTCGACGAATAGACAAAAGTGAAGTTTCTACTATTTGCTAACAGCACATGCGCTATGGAGTTTTTAAGTATAAGTGCGGTCATGTTGAATTGTCACTGCTGTTCGGTATCCATCAGGCTGTCTAGACTGAAAGCATTCGGTGGAACATCTCCCGCGTCATTAGTCTCCTCCTGCGGATAACGGCTCCCTCTTTTATCTGACTGACTGGGTTGTGGAGTCGAACCCCTCATATCTCTCTCTCTCTCTCTCTCTCTCTCTCTCTCTCTCTCTCTCTCTCTCTCTCTTCACTTCATGCGGTGTGTGCGTGGCTGTGTGTGTGGTGTGGTGTGGGTGTGGTCTGTTTAATGCGCGCGCACAGAGGTTTTGGCCCCCATTTCTTACTTTGCTTTAATTGTGAATTGTGATGCGTCTCTTCACTGATTGTGTTGGACATGCTTTGAGTAAGACTGTTAATCCCCCCCCCCCCCCCCCCCCCCACCCCCCCCCCCCCCCCCCCCCCCACCACCCCCCCCCCCCCCCCCACCCCCCCCCCCCCCCCACCCCCCCCCCCCCCCACCCCCCCCCCCCCCCCCCCCCCCCCCCCCCCCCACCCCCCCCACCCCCCCCCCCCCCCCCCCCCCCCCCCCCCCCCCCCCCCCCCCCCCCCCCCCCCCCCCCCCACCCCTACCCCCCCCCCCCCCCCCCCCCCCCCCCCACACACCGCGCACACACCCCCCCCCCACCCCCCCCATTTCTTACTTTGCTTTAATTGTGAATGCGTCTCTTTCACTGATGTTGTTGGACAGGCTTTGAGTAAGACTGTTAATCTACCCCCCCCCCCCCCCCCCCCCCCCCCCCCCACACACACACACCACACACACACACTCTCTCTCTCTCGCTCTCTTCTCTCTGAATCGGACATATATGTTTTTTTGAAATGCACCCATAATTTCCTTGTCATGTTCATCTATTCATGAATTCCCCACTAGAGTTTTCTTTGAATTCAACTGCATCGTTTTGTCCGCCTTGGGCGAATTGAGATCGACGACAAAGACTCTGGCATGAACTCAGTTCGTGGGACAGCATTTTTCTGGCCGTCACTGAAACAGAATTCATTACACCACAGACAGTCTCTGGTGGTTGTCTGTCCTTGTCCTAGGAATTTGCCTGACTGATATTTTTCTCTTACACCTCTCTGCTGCCTCGTCCCTAGAATTTTCCCATTACCTCCACAGGTATCTCCCCCTTTATTGCCTCCCCCCCCCCCCCCCCTGCCTGTCGTCCTAAATTTTCCCCCCCCCCCCCACCATTACATCCCCCTCTCCCCTTCCTCCCCCCCCCCCCCCCCCCCTTTTTTTTACCTAATTAGACGAGCACGACGTGCGTGTGTATGCGCGCGCGCTGTAGGCCCGGTTAACAAAAAATTTATGTATACGATTTAAGGTGCCAGTGCCCTCTTGATGATTGAATTTCTCTATCTAAAGGGGACAGGAGCCCGCAGTGGTAGTAGTTAGCCCTTAAGAGTTCATCTTGTCGTTGCTATTTTATACAGCTGAACTAGTGAGACTGCAATTTACATTAGGTCTATCTAGGTAGGACACCCTACTTGCGGATTTTGATTGCTGAAGCATGGATTTCTTCGGGTCAGAAAATCAACAACGCGCCTTTTACATATGTACTTTGTTGTTTCAGTATAGTAGCTAAGTTACTTTGGATTAAACCGTTCACTCCAGTTTTTGTGAAAATCCAAGTTTCTGCTGATCCTTTTTCTTTTAAGTAGTTCTTAAACTGTCGGCTTTAAATCCGTATTAATCGCTGCCCGAACCCCTGATCATGTATTGTTCATATAAGGAATAAGGGCGAACAGTAAAGCAAATGATGAAAAACAAGTGTTGGCTAACAAATTTTTCGTCGTTGTTGTAATGACTTGGCAAAAATTTAAACAAAAAAAAATCGGTTTAAGGGGAAGAGTGTGTATCCATAAAACTATAAAATTTATGGTTTTATATGAAAAAACCTTCGTTAGCTGTATGAATGTATTATTGCAATCCCTTCTGAAAGCAAATCTACCGATATTGCATATTTCTAAACCTTTAATTATAAAACATACGAGTTTATATGAAAAACTTTCGCTAGCTGTATGAGAGTACCATTACAATCTCTTCTGAAAACATATCTACCGGTATTGCATAATTATTATACCTTTAGTCCGTTTCATTCTGGACATCATTCAAACAAAATTAAGAGAGGTAGTGCTCTTGGCAACAAATAGAGACACACCACAGTCCATAATTCTGTGGTGGTTTCTCATCACCAAGGGCTCAAAAAAGAATCCAACAGCACCCCCAAAGCAGCCAGCGAAAACGTAGTAATGAAAAAAGAAAACGAAAGCGTGGAGAGGAAAATAGTTGCTAAAAAACCAAAACATTATGCAAACATTGTAAAGTGTAGGGGACAATCTTTGAGCCCACAATGCTTGAGGATCCATTCAATGATGCAAGGGAGATAAAAAAAAAAAAAAAAGGATACGGAACCGTCTGAGTGGTCAGCTCTGCTGTTCAATGATAACCAAGACATTGTCAGCGGCTAAGAATTGTGCAGAACAACCTTTCCTTGGATCTACCAAGAGATGCAAATCTTCCAAACATATAATGCCACACAATTAAATAATGGGGGTAAACAAGTGCAGGCTAACAATTCTTCCGTCATTATAGATGTGACTTGGCAAAGATTTTAGCTAAAGATTTGAACTAAAAAAAAAAAAAAAAAAAAGGGGGGGGGGGGGGGGGGGTTGAAGGTGAAGAAAAAATGGGAACATAGAATTAGGAAACTCTTCACTAGCTGCATGAGGGAACCATCGCATCCCTCCTGAAGGCATATCTATTACTCAGTAAGGGCCGATACGTGTTCTTCTGCTCTCTATATTCACATGGGATGGACACCACCGATGGAAAACGATACGCTGATCTTGAGCTTGAGTGGCAGCAGGTTGGCGGTTAGCGGTTGTAATCTGTCAGGTCAACGACTGATTGACTGGTTTTGCTGTCAAATGTGAATGAAAGTGACGTCAATGTTCGTGTCCCTGCGTTTAACGTGATATCAGTACTGGACAAAGTGGATGGAACTGTCACAGAAACGGCAATATTTGTATGCTGTTGAAAAGCACGATCTGCTAGCACCTGTCAAGTAAGCAACCACTCAGGGAATGGGGAAAAAGGAGAGAGAGAGAGAGAGAGAGAGAGAGAGAGAGAGAGAGAGGAGAGAGAGAGAGAGAGAGACAGACAGACAGACAGACAGACAGAGACATAGACAGAGAGAGAGACAGAGAGAGATCGAGACAGACAGACAGATGAAGACACAGAAACAGAAAAACGGACCAAGAGAGATAACCAGAGATAGAGAGTTACGAAAAGCAACAAACGGAGAACAATCACAAGTGGGACCCTCAAGCAGACTGTGCCTCTAAGAGGAAGAAAAAAAAAAAAAAAAAACGAGCGAGAGGAAAAAAGTAGACAGACAGACAGACAGACCAGAGAAAGGTTATGTGACCCATGCATTGCAAGACTGTCCTTGATAAATGTACAGCTTTCACGCGAGGTCCATCTTCGCCTTTAAAACTGCCAATCACATCACACTCACTCAATTGGGTGAGAGAGAGAGAGAGAGAGAGAGAGAGAGAGAGAGAGAGAGAGAGAGAGAGAGAGAGAGAGAGAGAGTATGTGACAGTCCCTTACCTCTATATTTTCATCTATCTTTGTCCTCTCCTTCCCTCGTTCCCTTTCCTTCTCAACTTTACCGCACTTAATATCTGCCAACAGAATATGCTTTTCAGCAGCATAAGAAATGTTACCCCGTGCTTCAGAATTCCACCCACTTTTGTCCAATTTGAAAGCATGCTGAACGAAACGATATGAATGTACTGGTGCCGCTCTCTTTGAAACTCTGCAACAAAGCCTGTCAGAGAGTCGTGGACCTGATGATCACTTCCTCTGCCAGCTAATTTCCTGTCATCCAAGGTCAGGACACACAATCCATGTACCATTGGACAGTGGTAAAGCACAACGATCTGGACCAGCAGAGAAAAGGCGAGAGATGATCAGTTGGTTCTTACATGGCATGTGCATTCAGCTATTAGTTAGTACAGACCAGTGACCTATGTGACTAGACACTGGCTTAGTGGTAGAGAAAACCAGAAAAAAGTAGGAACAAAAGTGACGAGTACAGAGTACAGACTCAGGGAAATACGAGTGGAGGACTGGGTGTAGGTGAACTGGTGAAGAAATCAGAGTAAACCAGGAAAAAGGGGAAGTGAACGTAACTCGTTCACAACAATAAATTTTCGGAAATGGTTGAGATACAAAAGAAGTTAAGTTTACTCCTCAAAATCCATTGTGTGTACTGAGCGGTTGATGCACCTGGACATCACACATTTCTTCTCCTCATTTATGAATACAAAGCCTTTCAGTTGCATTTTGTTATACGTCATGTTGTTCCTTATTTCTGTGTGTTTATCAACAGTTTGGCAGTTACGTGTGACGTTTAT
>JADBJO010012819.1:32500-42500 GCA_016801955.1 Conus betulinus | reverse complement strand
ACAGTTTCCGTCAATGCAGTCAGGAGCTGACACTGAACCAGATTGTCTCATCTCAGGGTACTGGTCCGTTGAGTCGTCAATACTGAGCCTCATTGAGCTTTGTCCAGAAAACATGGAACAACCTGACATTTCAATGTAGCTACGGCTCCATTACTACTGGGCCCAAGAAATTGAATGTGAAAGTCTTTGGAGTATAATCATGTGGGTAAGAAAAGAATGCAGGAGAGCAACTTAATCAACATCTGTAAATGTAGAGACTGTAGTTGTCCACATAAGAATCTCTCTCTCTCTCTCTCTCTCTCTCTCTCCTCTCTCTCTCTCTCTCTCTCTCTCTCTCTCTCTCTCTCTGATGGAACACGATACACTTTTTGTGCATTTGAAACTATAGGCATGAACCTCTCTCTCTCTCTCTCTCTCTCTCTCTCTCTCTCTCTCTCTCTCTCTCTCTCTCTCTCTCTCTCTCTCTCTCACACACACACACACACACACACACGCACACACACACACACACACACACACACACACACACACACGCACGCACGCACGCACGCACGCACACGCACACACACACACACACACACACACACACACACACACACACACACACACACACACACACACACACACACACTGAAAATAATGAGTACATCAAAAGCAACAAAAAAAGGTGTAACCTACACTACGTATGAACGCATTTTCGTTCGCGTCTTAGATTAATTTCCCAAAAGTCACTGTTAATATCCCCAGTCAGTGACAAATGCTTTATTGTATTTGCTGTCTGAAGTCAGTTGAGAGTTGTGTACTGCAAGTCATGGTCTCTGTGCAGTGTCATCTCCAGTTTGTCCCACATTATATCTGACTCAGTCATATTATCGGCACTGGTTTGACATAACGTGGATTTGGGAGAAAAATGCCAGACAGAAACGTTAAAAAAAGGTGCTTGCATGCACACCATTCAACTGCAAGCTTTCTCCCGTTTCTGAAAATATGAGAAGACATTTGCGACAAAAGAACCTATTGGCCTGATCAGTTTACGAGGTATAGTATTGTCTCAGTGATTCTGTCATTGTACCACGACGACAATCCGTGTTTCCTTTCAGCAGTTCTGTCAGACGACAGAGATAATCATGTTGTGCCTCAAGATATTCTCTTGTGCCTCAAGATATTCTCTTGTGCCTCAAGATCTTCTGTTGTGCCTCAAGATATTCTAAGCTCTCCGCACAAGTCAGGAGTTTGGATTGCCAATTCTCTCATTTCTAGCAAACAAGACATGCTCAAAGTGCTGTTGAAATACTTCCTGGTAGCAGCCAGACAAGGGAATGTCTTCCATAAACTGACAGAGAGACGAGAGGCAAGAACGACAAACGGAAAGACAGCAAAGGAGACAGCCGGAACAGACAGCAGAGGAAGAATGTAGGAAGCCTGTGGTTGTCATTCTTGCAACCAAACTGACAACACGGAGCGTTCCCATGACTGTAAAATGTAGCCATCGGTGAGGGGTAAGGAGAGAGAGATTGTCTCGACAAACGGTTCAAAAACAATGCTAGTAAAGTTGGATTCAGCCAGAGAGAGAGAGAGAGAGAGAGAGAGAGAGAGAGAGAGAGAGAGAGAGAGAGAGAGAGAGAGAGACAGACAGACAGAGACAGACAGACAGAGACAGACAGAGAGAGAGAGAGAGAGAGAGAGAGAGAGAGAGAGAGAGAGAGAGAGAGAGAGAGAGAGAGCACCAATCCAAACAAAAGCAAATAATTAAATACATGGTGAAATAATGACATAAATCAAAATACTAAGGACCCTGAAATTCAGCCTTATCCCTGCAACATGTATATTGATTGTAAGAAGAAGTGGGAGCGCATAAACAACAGCAGCAGTAATAAGAACCGTACTATCTTCTGTCCCCTTTGCAACGTGTTCTCGTTTCGAATGGTATTTTTCGTAGTTACTCTACTGTACTCAGATACAAACCACCACGGCGGTATATCTTGCATATGATTTTAGTGAGTTATTATTAGAGGTCATTTACGGCTCTTCAAAGCCTTATTTACATACTATCACACTTTGTTTTTTTGCAAAACATACCTCCTTCATTGAAAAGTTATATTCGTTTGTTTAAATTTACAACTGATAATAGCCTTTCAGTTTCACTTTTTTGTTGTACTTTGTGTTGATCATATAACTTCATCACAGTGTCAGATAAAACTATTACGTCATTAGTAAAGAATGTTAGAAACGTTTCAATCCTTTCAGCAAGTGGTTGGGTTGTGTGTGTGTGTGTGTGTGTGTGTGTGTGTGTGTGTGTGTGTGTGTGTGTGTGTGTGTGTGATAGCTTTGATAACTCAACAAACCTAATAGATACAAAATGAAGACCGTAGGGGCCTAAGTAACAACCTTGCTAACACCTCTTGGACAAACAAAATATTGTGAAGAAAGGCGTTTATCATGCACACAGGCAGGAGCAGCGTCATGCATTTTCTGTTAGTGCTTTAGACCATTTCCAATGTATGTAAGATGCCCTAAGCCTCTCCCATGATATGTTCCTGCCAATCAAGGGAAAGCCTTTCTGAAGTCTACAAGACCCGTGTACACTTTTGACTTCCTGAAGAGCCACTTTAAAACTAAACAATGTGAAGTAAAATACCTCCAGTGGTGCTATATCCATATTTAAGTCCTACTTGCTCTTCAACAATGCGTTCCTTTCTTTCGCCATGTTTAGTAAGTCTTGTATTCAAGATACTGATAAATATTTTACCCAATGTAATAGTTTTCTGGTTACTATTGTCTTAGTTTTTAAAGGAATGGTTTAATAATACATTCAACCACTGAGCCGGAAATGACCCATATTGACAGAGGTTTGCTGGAAAGACTAACCAGGAATTCAATAAACAAAGCACTTACATGTTTTGCGGATTTATTACTTAAACTTAAAAAAAAATTATTGATGATTCCACTCAAGCCACTGCTATGATATTTCTTAAATATTTTCATACCTCCTACTATTTCGCCTTTTGAAACTAGGCCACTAAACAAGGACTCATGGAAACTTTCATCATTTGGGTCATTAAGATAACCTTTTTCGTTTCGAATTCTTAAATGAATGAAAAACACAAAATTAGTTTTCATGCCATTGTCATACTGGAATTTGATAGTGTACCAGTGATTTTCTGTTCGTCACTCACGAAGTTGACCGAAACGTTTCCGTTTCTTTTCCAGTGTGGTGAAATCATAGCTTCCCCTTTTTTTCACTCTACAGTTCATTATAAACATTCCTTACGTTTACATTAACATTCGTTTGTGTGATTTAGATATATCAGTTTTAGAACATTGATCATTCCCAAAAGGCCATTGATCTGTCTGTTCAGTAGTTGACGCTCTCTGACAGATCAGTTATTTTTCAGTGTTTCTTTTTTCCAACTGTATGTACTATGCATGCAGTAGCTCTGCGGAGTGCGGCTTAAAAATAAAGAGAGATGCAGAAATGTATTAGCATCACTATCAAGACCGTTTTCTTTTAGTTACTTCATGCATTCGACAAATATACCAGATTCCAGTTCCTCTCGTTGCATCTTTGCGTTGTATTCATTCGACACAATCATCTGCGTCTCCACTTTCAATCATTTCACATGTTGTTATCTTCTAAGACTACAGAGAGAGAGAGAGAGAGAGAGAGAGAGAGAGAGAGGAGAGAGAGAGAGAGAGAGAGAGAGAGAGAGAGAGAGAGAAAGAAAGAAAGAAGATCAGAAAAGAAAGAGAAAGAAGAAAGAAAGAGAGGCAGAGGCAGACAGACAAGCAGGCAGACAGAGACAAGCACAGACAGAGACAGACAGAGACACACTGTTACACAGATGGACAAACAGGCAAAGAGACAGAGATACAGACACATATACAGAGACGGAAAGACTGACCGAGAGACACGATTGGATATATATAGTCTGACACGGAAAAGAACAACCCTGACTTTAAAAAAAAAAAAAAAAAAAAATGACCAGTATGACCGTCGTGCAAACGGTGTCCTGAAGGAAAAGTCGAGTGAGTGGGGCAAAGCGGACAGACAGACTGGAGGAAGGCCAAGGGTCCCATGCACTGTTGGACCTCGCTTGATAAATGGGCAGCGTCCACGCGAGGTCATCTTCGCCTTGGGCGGAGAGGCCCATTACAAGTGCCAATCACACTGAAGGGGGAATAACTCTCTCTCTCTCTCTCTCTCTCTCTCTCTCTCTCTCTCTCTCTCTCTGAAACAGTGTTCCTACGCTGGTATAATTGAACATGCCTGCCTCATGAATTAAGAGTTCATTTGGTCCTCAGGCTGTACAGATGACACTTGTCTGATATCAGATGCTTCTAATCTTTTTTTTTTCTGTGTAGGAATAATATTTTTGGTGTGTGTGTGTGTGTGTGTGTGTGTGTGTGTGTGTGTGTGTGTGTGTGTGTGTGTTCGACAAATATGTTAGTGCGTACCCTTTTTCTTCAATGTTAATACGATCATCACTGTTCTCGTTTGCCATTAGCTCTAAATCGTGTGAAAGTGTTCTGTATTGACATCCTTAATCTCTGAACTGGGACAAGGGCCAGACGGTAAAGAAAAACATGTGTCTTGCTTATCTGCTACCTTGGGAGGGGGGGGGGGAAAAAATTTTGAAGTAATTATTCAAACAATCAATCAAGCGCTCTCTCTCTCGCTCTCTCTCTCTCTCTCTCTCTCTCTCTCTCTCTCTCTCTCTCTCTCTCTCTCTCTCTCTCTTCTTTTTTTTTTTTTTTTTTTTTTTTTTTTCCCTTGCTCGTATGCGTGCGCTCGCTCTTTCCAAATCCTCCTCTGCCTGACGACTGCCTAAGGAACGTGTTTTTTCCAGCAGCGTAACTAATAATGTTGCCTCACGCTTCAGAACTCCACCCACTTCGTCCTGTTTTTAAATGAAAACATGCTACACAAAACAACACGAGAAACTGATGCAACCCTCTTTCAAAGCCGGCAGCAAAAACCTTTCAGGCTGCCATGGACCTGACTGGCAACTGCCGCCGCTACCAGCCAATCTCCTATCATCCAAGCTCAAGATCGCTGTGCCATGAATCATCCGCTGTATCCGTCTCAGGGTGAACCGAATGCGATAAAAATGGTCAGCAGTGAAGCACCCTGACCTGACCAGAAGGGAAAAAAGGGCAAAAAGAATGTTTTGGTTGACCCCTACATGGCACGTGAATGCAGACCAGCTCAGTGGACTAGTAGAGAATGGGTGGGTGGGTGAGTGGAGACTGGGTTTGTGGGTGGCCAGATAGGAAAAAAGGAAAAAAAAATAAAGAATAATTCTTGTGCTGACTACAGACGAGGGGACGTGAAAGAGGAAATCTAGGTACTAACATGTAGGAAAAGGGGGGGAAGACGAAGAAAAAAAAGGAAAAAGAGGGAAAAAGAGAAGAGAACATGTATCGTCCATGGTCACAGGCGAACCTAATAAAGATCAGCATCCTCCTGCAAAAACCAAAAAAAAAAACCCCCACCACTTTTATTTCTGAGTGGGCAAGGAGAACCGGACCCTTGCGTAATCTCTCTCTCTCTCTCTCTCTCTCTCTCTCTCTCTCTCTCTCTCTCTCTCTCTCTCTCTCTCTCTCTCCTCTCTCTCTCTCACTCACACACACCACACACACACACACACACACACACACACACACACACACACACACACACACACACCCCACACACACACACACACACACACACACACACACACACACACACGCACACACACACACACACACACACACACACACCACACACACACACACACACACACACGCACACACACACACACACACACACACACACACACACACACACACACACACACACACACACACGTGCACAGGTGCCAGCGCGTTCCCCCTTTATTAACCAACATTACTGTGTGCTCGACATCTGCAAAAGGAACGTGTTTTTCAACAGCATAACTAGTGTTGCCTCGTGCTTCGGAATCCCATCCACGTGCTCCAGATTGGAAACATACTAAACGAAGCAACACCAGAAACTGTCGAGGCCCTTTTCAAAGTTGACAGCAAAGCCATTCAAGCTGTCATTGAGCTAAAGGCCAACAACCGTTACCAGCCAATCTCCTGTCATCCAGGCTCAACATGAACTATCAGCACTATCCGTCCCAGGTGAATAGAGCGCGAGAAGACGGTCAGCAGTGAAGGACACTGATCTGACACAAAACAGGCAAGGAACGTGTATCGACCATTACATGGAACGTGCAGCTTAGTGGCTGGTAGAGAGCTCTGGGGAATTCGTGAGTTGACGCTGGGTTCGTTGTGGCCAGAGACCAGAGAAAAAGCGAATCAAGAGTACTATGAAGGAAGTGGGGGGTGGAAATCTGGGAACAGATATGCAGGAAAAGAGATGACGAAAACAGAAGTCAGGAGGGAAAAGAGAGGAGAATATATATCGTCCATGGCCACAGGCTTTTGGAAATGGTACACTCAGAAAATAATTAGCACCCTCCTGATGAAAATTCATTTATGTTGAGTGGTGGAAGAGAGCCTGAACCGTGCAGAGAATCCCCCCCCCCCCCTCTCTCTCTCCCCTGTGTGTGTGTGGTGTGTGTGTGTGTGTGTGTGTGTGTGTGTGTGTGTGTGTGTGTGTGTGTGTGTGTAACAAATCACAAAGCAGGGTGGTCTTGTCTCTCTGTGTAACTTCCCCTTTCTTGAAAGCTGCCAGATTTTCAAGTGCATGAAAAATTTTGCCATTTGTCTGGGAATTCCAGCCACTACGTCCAGTTTCGAAAGCATGTTAAACGCCGCATTGCGATAACAGAGACTCAGTCAGTCAGTCATTCATTCCCCTGATCGCTGGGGTCGTTGGGGGGGACGTGATGAGGCAGCCGCCTTTCTCTCCAGGCTCTTCTGTTAGTGGCTGTCATGAGGAGATCTGGCATGGTCATTTTGGTCCAGTCCTTTATATTGTCGGACCAGCTCTTTCTCTGCCGTCTGACACTGCCTTCCATCAAACACAACAGCAGAGATCTTTTTTTTTTTTTTCTTAACCTGAAGAACAAGTACAGCTACCAGCCCACCTCCTCTCATTCACGCTCCAGATCACTGTGCCATAATCATCGGCAGTGCCTGTCCCACTGAGCAGCATGCAGGAAACCTGGAAATGGTAAAGCACAGCGAGCAGACGCTAAGAAGAAAGGCAAGGGGATGTTTATTGTGTACTCCATGTAAGATGAGGAAACACACATTTTAGTGGTGTGAGAGACTCATGAGTGAAGCTCGCGTCAGCAGTGGGTACAAAGGGGGTTAACTGGGATGAAACACAAGAGGATTACTAGGGACTGACGGAGAAGGTGGTGGAGAGAAGCGAAACTGGTGCTGTTGAGTAGAAACTGGGGTATCAGTGAGCTGAAAGCACGGGGGGGAAAACACAGACCATAAGCAGACACTGGCGAAAGAACGATTCCGTAGCGAGGGAGTGGGGAGTCGATACCAAGGAAGTGATAAGTTGAGATACAACCGAAGTGATGGACAGCGATCCAGGAAGTAGCAAGCAGAGATTCAGGGAGTAGTAAGTAGAGATCCAGAAAGTAGTAAGTAGAGATCCAGGAAGCAAAGATCCAGGAAGTAGTAAGCAGAGATCCAGGAAGTAGTAAGCAGAGATCCAGGGAGTAGTAAGCAGAGATCCAGGGAGTATTAAGTAGAGATCCAGGAAGCAGAGATCCAGGAAGTAGTAAGCAGAGATCCAGGAAGTAGTAAGTAGAGATCCAGGAAGTAGTAAGAAGAGATCCAGGGTATGTTAAGCAGTGGTACAGGAATGTACAATTTAAAAGGGAGACAAGAGAGGAGGAACTTTCGCGAAAGACGTCATGGCAATAATGACGTGTAACAAGCCTCCTTTTACTAATCGTTTTTAGATCTCTGTATTTTCGGTCGGTGTAGTGTTGTTGATTTAGTTGAAACGTTTGGAAAACGAACGTATGCATTGTTCAGTTCCTTTTCGGATCGACTGATAATGCGATTGGAATATTCGAGATTATGTTAGAACGTTAACTGGGTCTCCGTAGTTGCTAGTGCATTACTGAAGGTTCGAGAATCGCAAAATGTGATTCGATCAGGTTCTACAAGTTGCAGAACCTGATCGAATCACATTTGGCGTCAGCTTGTCGCGATTTCATTTGCAGACTCGCCGACGAGCAGAATATTCTGGAAAATAATGATCGAGTATGTTCGGAGAAATATTCTTAAGACTAGATAAAATGATGAGAGCTGGGCGGAGGGGGGGAGGGGGGGGGGGGGTCGGAGGGGGGTTGAGAGTGGTTGAAGAGAGTTCTAGTCATTGTCGAGCACAGAAGTGGTCCAGTTCTCGCTGTGTTTGAGTCTAGTCGATGAAAAGCTATCATTAGTAGAAAATCGCTGCTGCATGTGCAATTGAGTGCCTGCACGACTTGCACGACTTGTTGAACTTGAAGGTCAGTTAATCGCTGTTTGTTGTTCCTGTATTATTCAACGTCAGTGAATTAAAGAATCCTCTTCGTTTCCACACCGCCTGCTGTATTGTGTCGTCTTCAAGCTGAGCTCCTACCACAGGATCTACAACGAACTCTTACAAGCTGCTGCACTTACCTGTACATGTTCACTGAACCGTGTACTGAGCAAGTCAGCGGTCTAGCGGGTAACAAGACAAGTTGGGGGCGGAGACCCTGGGAGGAGTGAGCAGAGATCTAAAAAGAAGGGAGCAGAAGATTGGAAAGTAATGGTGAGGGATTCACACGGTGGTGAGCAGAGATGTTGAAAGTACAGAGTAGAAACAACCATGAAGCAGCGAGCAGAGATCCAGGAAACGGTGAGTAGAGACCTGGCAAACAATTATTAGTGATAACAACATTACTGAGTAACAGCCCAGGAGGTAATGAGTTGAGATGCGGTTAAGTGGGGGGCTAGGTTTCATTTAAATTGACCCTTTTCCGTGAATATTTGGTGCTTTCACTGTTGTTGTTGTTGTTGTTGTTGCGGTCATGCTAACAGACAGAGAGACTAACAAGAGGAGGTAACAAACAACATCCTGACAGCGGAAATAAAAAAAGTAAAGAAATGGACTCCTGTCGGGTCAACTACTTTCAGTCCTGCGGAAATCCTTTGTGGGCAAGGCGTCGTCACAAGGTACGACAGTAGAGTCTTGAATCTGACATGTTTACGGTATTAGTGGGTCTGTATTGAAGACAATCGTCACAAGGTAACGACAGTGGAGTCTTGAATCTGACATGTTTACGGTATTAGTGGGCCTGGTATTGAAGACAATCGTCACAAGGTAACGACAGTGGAGTCTTGATCTGACATGTTTACGGTATTAGTGGGTCTGGTATTGAAGACAATCGTCACAAGTACCGACAGTAGAGTCTTGAATCTGACATGTTTACGGTATTAGTGGGTCTGGTATTGAAGACAAAACGCTACCACGCCACTTTTTTTTTTTTTTACAAATTCAGCACCACTCCTAACGTGTGCAGGTCTTCAGCCAAAATGCCTTACCACACCTTAACCTAAACCCATCTTTTAAGCCTGCTGGCACGCACGCACGCACGCACACACACACACACACACACACACACACACACACACACACACACACACACACATACAGGCGCGCACGCGCGCACACACACACACACACACACACACACACACACACACACACACACACACACATCCACACACACACACACACACACACACGCACGCACGCATGGACACACATACACACTATCCCCCCTCCCCCCTCCCCCTGTACACACACACACACACACACACACACACACACACACACACACACCACACACACACATATACGCGCGCACACGCACACACACACACACACACACACACACACACACACACACACACACACACACTCACGCAGGCACACACACACACACACACACACACACACACACACACACACACACACACACACACACATTCACACACACACACACACACACACACATTCACAACACACACA
>JADBJO010012819.1:0-12500 GCA_016801955.1 Conus betulinus | reverse complement strand
CGTTAGTTTAGACGTCAAATACACTCCCAAAAATTTGACTAAAGATTTATATTCAAGACCAACGCCATCCAGTTTGAATAAAGGCAGCTCAGTAGGATCTGCACCATTAATAAATAAAACCATATATGTTTTTTTTCACTAGAAAATATTAAACCGTTATTAAACATGTATCTACCAAGACTGTCAAGATCAGCTTGATATAGTTTTCTGTAATAGTTTATTTCACGCTTAGTTGTGTTTTTTTCTTAATGAAGTATTTAACCATATACATAAATCATCCGCATATTGTACTACTGTAACGTGTTTGCTTACATGTTTCGGAAGATCGCGCTCATCAGAATATTAAACAACATTGGAGCTATACTGAGCCTTGTGGAATGCCCATTTGCAATGATTTAAAACCAGAATATATATTTTCTACCCTGACTTGCAGAGATCTATTTTGTAGGAATTCTCTGACATAATAATAAAGATTGCCATTCAAACCAATTGTCTTTAATTTAAATAATAATAATAATTTCATATGCCAGACACTATCAAACGCCTTTTTTACATCGAAAAAGGTAGCCAAAACACTTTTTTTCGTCCAGCGAACTGATATTTAATTTGTGTTGTTTAATTTACGATGTGATCAATTGTTTGACCTACCTTTCCGGAAACCAGCTTGGTTATGTGGAATTATATTATTTTTATCACAGTAGTGAATCAGTCTATTCAATACTATTTTTTCCATAACCTTTGAAACATGGGAAGTCAAGGCTATTGGCCTATAACTGTTGACATTTGTAGCAGGTTTACCTTGCTTCAAAACAGGAATAATAATTGACTGCTTCCAGACTTCTGGCATACTACCACTAGACCAAACTTTTTTAAAGATCGTTAACAGAAAATAGATGAAATTATCTGGTAAATGTTTTAAACATTTCGTTTGAAATCGCATCTATTCCTACCGACGAAGTTTTTATTAGCTAACGAAGAAAGGGCATCATTAACTTCATGTATAGTTATAGGGGCATTAATATAATGATCATTATTAGAATGTGGCTCATTAAAAGCATTACTTTTTTCTTCTATTTCTCTTTGTCTTCTGCATTGTGGCAGAAGACTTTCTGTGTGCATGCTCTTAGAAAAACTATCAGCAAATGCTTCCGCCTTTTTCCTCAGAAGTTGGAAGATTATTATTTTCCAGTTTAACAGGATACCGAGTAAGATTAATTCCTTGTTTCACATCTCTAAATTTTCTCCATACTTTCTGAAAATCTTTATAATGAGAGACTTGTTCAGCGCAGAAAGATGACCAATATAATCGTTTTGATTTGGCCACTACCCTATTAGAATGTGTGTTTGCATCTTTCATTTCTTGATGTGCCTTTTTGTAATCTTTCAAACAGACTGTTAGGTTCCCCCCATTTTTTAGGTTTGTCTCCTTTTCTTTTTTCTTTACCTCAGAGTTTATTTTAATGTATTCTTTATATTTCAGTTTCTTGAATGTTACAGCTTCTTCGCATTCTTTTGTCCACCACACATTTCCAACATGATTACTGTTTTTGATATTTCCACATTAGGAATAGATTCATCTGCAGCCAACAGTATCATGTCTTTGAATGTGCCATAAAGAGCATTTATGTCCTCACTGGTGTCGTCAATCCAACTTACATTTTTTTGATGAAAGAATGGAAGAAAATTTTTTGCCAGTCTGCAAATTTATAATTATATTTGGGTATTTTGTCTTGTGGATATTTTTCATGCTCACAGATGTTCTTGAGCGAAATTTTGAGTGGTAAGTGGTCACTTCCAAGTGTGTCTTCAAGCGGCTGCCAACAGCAGTCAAAAGCTAATTGCGGAGATATTAAAGTAAGATCAATGGCACTGGTCTATGAGTGGAAACATCTGGGAATCTCGTGACACTACCATCGTTTAATAAAAACACAAGGAAGAGTCTACAACATTTTCAACAAATCGATTGTTTGTTATTACACAGAACAGTCTTTGTCCCAGAATGGACAGTGGGCATTAAAGTCACCACCACCAACTAGCCATTTTTCAGATGATGCTTGAAATGAATGTAACCATTCAGTATTTCGATCATCATTGGTCCTTTTGGCAAATAGACAGAGACAACATTTAGGATGTCATTGTCTTTAATTTTCACACTGGCTGCACAAGAGTATAAATCCGATTGATCCTTTGGAACTGGTGATGGACATAAAGAATAGGCAATGCCTTCTCGGATGTAAATGGCACAGCTTATTCTTTCCTGGAATCAGATACTTTATTGTGTACTGGGGGATAGTAAAATTTGGATAATCTTGGAAAGCTTGGGCTTGCACACATTTAGTGATTGCAAAATAAGAATGTCATAATCTGTATTGGCAAGATGTTGGATCAAATAGGATTCATTTGTCCAAATAGACCTAGCATTCCACTGTAAAATTGAAAGCATGTTTAACGACTTATCAGGCATGTCTTCATACAAGGGGCTAATATGTAAGAAAGAGAATTAAAAAGAAAAAATTAAAAAATAAAAATAAAAAAACAATATCTGGAATTCAGACTACAGCACAAAAATAGTGTAGAATTTAGAACCAGCAATAGGTGAACAGCAGGACTAGTACGCGATGTGTATCAGAGTCAAAATGCTGATGTTGACGCAAAAATACAACGATAGTTTGCAGCCCGTCTTTTAGTTAATACCATTGTTCCAAGCCGTGAAACATATTCCAGCGCCGCCCAAGATGATCTCCAGCGAAGAAAGGCTGTTCTTTCGGACTCCAGTAGTAGCGCTGGGTGGGAGGCTGGTGTGAGAGACGTCTGGCGGTTCTCTTGGGCTTGGTCCAGAAGCGATTCCTGACATGTCTTCCAATGTTCGCTGCAAGCACACTCGATCCTCTGACGTTCGGGTGAAGTCCATCCTTCAGGGTCATGTAGCTGGCTTTCAGATTGTCGTGAGCAATGAACGACACGTTCTTGATGTTGAACAGGTCCATGGTGGTTAGTGCATTAAACAGCTGACGTTGGACCTCAAGTTCAGCGTCCTTGACTGGGGCAATCTTACTCACCATAATCTTTGTGTTGGGGTTTTCACTGGCAAAGTCTTGTACGCATTTGCTGAAAGCTTTGCTGTTTACCTTTGCATCTCCATTCTTGATGTCATTCAGGCCACAGTGAACTACGACCGCGTCTGCTGTTTGTTCAGTAGAAGAATGGACCTTTTCAAATGCCTGACGAAGATCTTTTGTGGTATAAGTCTTTTGGAGATCTACTTGAAAGCCAATGAACGCCCTAATCTTTTTGCATTGATCCCTTTTGCAATGGAATCATGAAACATGAGAACCTTGGGGAAGTCACAATTACTTTCACTTTCGAACGAGTTTTGACGTTGTTTTGGGAACCGAGGATTGACGTCACAATTGAGATTGCCGTCATTACTTCTGTTTTGATGTTCTTATGCTTTTTTCATTTCATTTTCCCTTCAGATTTTGATTTTGCATTTGATGCACCGGTCGTTTTCCCCGATTCGCAGAACTAGCGGGAGTTGCCTTCATAGCGTCAGCATAGCTACGATCCGCAGTATACCTGCAATCCGAATCATCTGTCTGCGTTTGGTCGTTCGTGATTGATACTTTTCGATCTGCTTTCGCCGTAAATCTAGATGCTTTCGTTAGACTCGAAATGAGAGTATTTTGTTCTGTTACGGTCGTTTCAAGTCTTGAGATTCGGTCACACAAAATTGGAAATGATATTGCGCAGTTCGATTATTTGACTTACGGTGCTTCCTGGGTCCTCTTGATGATCCGTCGAAGTCGCTTCACCGTCTCTTCCTCCATTTGCGCCTTGCTGGTTTTGTTGAAGGTTTCGGTTCAAAACTTGCTTCAGCAAAGAACAATCTTCTTGAGGTTTTTTCACGGGTTTAGAGCTTTCTTTGCTTGCTGTTGAGCTAGCGCGACTTCCCAGACTCCTTGAGCGTGTGTGCTTAGTCATCGTCGTATAGTTTTTCGCGAAAAAAAAAATCAGCACAGTTCTGCTTTCAGTTGTTTCCTGTGTTCGCCATCTTGTCTTGTGTGTGTGTGTGTGTGTGTGTGTTTCAAAACATTCACCATGACATATCTGTCAATGTATCTATCTATTTATTTCTATATGTCTATCTATCTATAGATCGATCTATTGCTCGATCTATCTATTAATTTATCTGTCTGTCTTCTTATCTCTCTGAGTGTCTGTCTCTATCTGTCTGTCTGTCTGTCTGTCTATTCACTGTCTGTCTGCCGGAAGATGAACCTTTTCTTTCTGCATCAGAATGCGATGTATAATTTGAATGTAGCGTGTTGTATATCTTATGGAATTTACATTTGAAGCACTCTTGTCATCTTATGACCATGGTATATATGAATAAATTGTCTGAGTTTACCAACTCACTCCAACCACCTCTCTCCCTCCCTCCCTCCCTCCCTGCAAGGTGATAAATGTGTGTCCCGATTTACTGTTGATCATATTGATGTATTGCTCTTTATTCAAATTTATAGTAATGTTAGCATGCGATTTTTGGATAGAAAAAATGGAATTATAATCTCTCTCTCTCTCTCTCTCTCTCTCTCTCTCCTCTCTCTCTCTCTCTCTCTCTCTCTCTCTCTCTCTCTCTCTCTCTCTCTCTCTCTCTCTCTTGTTAATCATGGCTGCGTTTCGATGGATTGTCGCTTAATTACTAATTATAGTCTTGGTAGTATGTATGAATGGTCAAGAAGAAAACAAAAAAGATGGAAGGGGAAGGTAAGATATAATGGCATCACTCTCTCTCTCTCTCTCTCTCTCTCTCTCTCTCTCTCTCTCTCTCTCTCTCTCTCACACACACACACACACACACACACACACACACACACACACACACACACACACACACACACACATCATGAAAAATAAGTGTTATGATTATTGATGCTAGGCATTCATTGCTGCTGCTTACTGATAACTGATTGTAGTACCGTTCGTTCTCGTTTTGCCCTTATAACCACATGAAAATGTTGATATTATTGATGCATTGTAGTTGTCTAATTATTATCCTTAGCAGTTTGTGTATGTTATTATTATTATTTATTATATATATATATATATATATATATATATATATATATATATATATATATATATATATATATATATATATATATATATATATATTATATTTTATATATATATATATAAAGGATATATCTCTCTTTTTTTCTCTCCAAAAGGAATGCCCTCTCCTCTCTCTCCCTCCTCTCTCTCTCTCTCTCTCTCTCTCTATTCCCTTCGTTCCATATTTGTGTGTTGACTCCCTTTCTTTCTTTGTAATCTTTATTCTTGTTTGTTGTTTCAATGGTTTCTCTGTCTTTTTTTTTTCCTTTTAAAGTCATCTACGCCTTAACTATAATGCATGAACTTTTTAAATGTTATGAAGATATGTGTGTTTGTTAAAAAGTTTTGTATGTCTTAGTCGCTAGTCATACTTAGTCCCTTAACGGGGCAAGGGCCGGATGAAAAAAAGCATGTGTTTGCTTATCTGTTACCCTTGGCTCTCTCTCTCTCTCTCTCTCTCTCTCTCTCTCTCTCTCTCTCTCTCTCTCTCTCTCTCTCTCTCTTTCTCTCCTCTCTCTCATCAGACACACATACAACCAGACACACACACACACACACACACACGCGCGCGCGCGCGCGCACACACACACACACACATACTCACATACACACACCACGCACACACACACACACACACACACACACACACACACACACACACACACACCTACCCTCATCTCTCTCTCTCTCTCTCTCTCTCTCTGTCTCTCTCTCTCTCTCTCTCTCTCTTTCTCTCTTTCTCTATGTCTCTTTTTTTTTTTCTCTCTCTCCCTCTTATCTCTCTGTTTCCCTCCTCTCCCTCTCCAGACACACATACAACCAGACACACACGAACGCGCGCTCGCGCACACACACACGCACACACACACGCGCGCGCGCGCACGCACGCACACACACACACGTGCCCCCCCCCCCCCCCCCCCCCCCCCCACCCTTCCCCCCCCCCCCCACACACACACACACACAACTGCACACAGGCGCACTTAACTCTGTTGCAAATCTTGTGTCTGAGGACATTTAAGGAACATTTGCGACAGCAGACATGTGTTGTCTTGGCGACATTGTGAGGCATGAGGCTGATTTGGTGGTTTTGTCAAACTCAGCGAGATGGCAATGTTGGTTTCCCTTCCTCCACATTCAAAAGACGCCAAAGGCATCTTTTGCTTCTAAATAACGAGGAAACGTTCTGTTGAAGTCAAGAATGCCTTGACCGGCATTTTCAATTATTTCGAGCAAAAATGAAATGTTGAAAGCGACTTTGAGATGCTTCTTGGTGGCAGGCAGACAAGGAAGCCCCTTCTACACACTGATGGAGAGATGAAGCGGAAAAAGGGAAACATGTAAAAAGAAAAAAAAAAAAAGAGGAAAGAGGGATTGGGAGAGACAGGGGAATATTTTAGAAGTGTGTATTTTTTGTTTGTCCGTAGTCCAGCGGACGGCACACGGCTTCTTCTTGGCTGAAGACTAACGGAAGGGGAAAGAGGTGTCGGAAGACGGCTTCTTCTTGGCTGAAGACTAACGGAAGGGGAAAGAGGTGTCGGAAGACGGCTTCTTCTTGGCTGAAGACTAACGGAAGGGGAAAGAGGTGTCGGAAGACGGCTTCTTCTTGGCTGAAGAATAACGGAAGGGGAAAGAGGTGTCGGAAGACGGGAGTGGAGGGAGAGGAGTGAGAGCCAACATGTCCGTTAATTAGCAGTTTCTAGCCCAACAAGAAAGTAGATACGAGAGAGAGACACAGAGAGAGAGAGAGACAGAGAGAGAGAGACAGACAGACAGACACATACACACACACACACACGCGCGCGCGCGTGCGCACTCACACACGCACGCTTGCACGCACACACACACACACACACATACACACACGCACGCGCGCGCGCGTGCGCACTCACACACTTACGCATGCTTGCACGCACGCATGCGCAACACACACACACACACACACACACATACACACACACACACACACACACTCACTCACTCACTCACACACACACACACACACACACACACACACACATACACACAAGGTGTGACTTTTACCCTTTGTATTGACAGTCCTGAAAATGCCTGGATGGTCGTGAGGGCTAAATCAATAGAGGTCTAAGACATTAGCTAGCAGCTACCTGAGTGACCTTGGTCTCTGAGAGTGTTGAACACTCAAAGCATAAACAACAACATCTGTCTTCACTTGGCCGCCAGAAGCTAGAGAAAGGTGAGTTGGGAAATAAAGGGAAAAGCTATTGCTGTACTTTATTCAGCCAACGCTTGTGTGCTGCAGAACTTGTCTGTGCACTATTGTTTTCTTTTCCACGGAAACGGGAAAATGTAGCAACAGTCAGGGTTTCTTTCACGTTATAACATAGCAACTGTTACGGATCATGTGGTGCTATGTGTATGACTGTCGGACTCTCACTTTCAAACGGTTGGATGCGCGTAATGATTTTTCCCTACACACACCCACACCACACGAACATAGACAGCCAGGCAACACACAAGCTAAGTTTCTTTCTTTTATATGCTGTCTGAACCATCAAAAACGCAAACACATATCAATATAAATTAGTACAAAATCAATACTCGCCACTACCAGCAAGCGCATTTAACGAATACAAGAAGCTTCAATCGTCGTTTTAAAACTGACACATTGAATATTTCTCACTAGCACCGTCAATAGTGTCCCGACAGACACACTGCTGACTGCAACGAGCCCAAGTCACAGTCTTCACACAGAAAGCAGAGTCGCTCACGAAGTCGAAGTCCAACTGGGTACACCCACACAGATCATGTTGGACAACCGACCTGGCGGTCAGCCTCTCCACGTCATCTTGACGGAGAATCCTCAAGTCACAGTCTTCACACAGCAAGCAGAGCCGCTCACGAATACAGTTCGAAGTCCCCACAGAGTACACCCACACAGAAGATCACGTCTGGCTACCGATTTGGCGGTCAGCCTCTCCAATTTACGTTGCCGTCACAGAAACGAAGCAATGTCCAGCCGTTTATATCGATGGCAATCTTGATACATGATCTTCCTGGATGACATGCGTTAGTATGGAAGCTTTTTCCGTTTTCCGGAAGACGGTATAATAATAACATAGAACCAAAATATCAACATGAAATAGATATGCTCAGAGGACGGAATCGTTCAATATGGATACAGTCGGCAATGAACAAAGCTCTTTTCCGCCAGGGATTCAGCTGGGTCGTATGTTTGACTGTTGTACATTCCCTGGGTAATCTGAAGCAGTGAAATAAACTGGAGCAATGTTTCCTAAAGAAACACACTCTTTAGTAATGTTTTGTGTCTAACATAGACCGCAGTGAACACATCATCTCATATAAACACAGCCTGGCACTTTCTACCACAGGGCTGAAGCTACAAGCTTACATGCAATTCTATTTCCGCTGCTGGCATTGAATTACGTGCCCATCTGAACTCCACCACTGTGAGTGGCTCAGGTTCCTTCCTATTCCTCAGACAGTAAGACAGCTGACCTCCACTTGGTTCGTGCTGTTTACAGCCCACCTGATCACAGGCGGTCCATGCCAAAAGCAGATAGTTTCAGCATCCGTGAATAAGAGATAGATAAAGCAAGGCTGCCACAATGCAAGCGGTTTGGTGATGGTCTACAGAAAGAGATTTCGATCAAAAGAAAGCCACTGACGAGCAAGATGGTTTCAGCATATCCACGGTAATAGTGCCACACAGAACACTGTTCATTACAGCTAGCGTGTTGACCATCATCCAATAGCAATGTGCATTATTAGAATTTCAGTCATTCTCGTAAAAGCTTACCAGAGGGTACCGGAAGTGGCTGTGTTGCAATGATCGTTCAAAATGTGAGTGAAGTGTTCCAGGTGACCTTTTGTCATATTTGGGCAGGGTTTACATTGTACACAAAAGCGTCCTTATAGCCACGTAGTTTTGTTTGGAGGGGTCGTACGTTTGAGCTACCCCAGAGCATGAAGAGTTGTTGGCAGCAGTCAGCTTCTCCTGAGAGTTGTTTTTCTTTGTTTGATTGCTTATACTGCGAGTACAAGAGGGGAGATTGAATCATACCGTTGATGTTAATCAGTTTCATTGATTCCTGTCTGAGCGTGTGACCATTTCTGACCAACATCACCAACGCCCATCCCTCCACCTGGTTATTCGTCAGGTTACACAGGGAATGAAATTGTACAGCGCTGTCGAGAAGACTGGGAAAAAGAAAAATTGAAGTTCGTTGCATCATCTTCATTGTCATCACTAAAACCAAAGTCTCGGTGAAGCTTCATTATCATCACTAAAACCAAAGTCTCGATCCAGCTTCCGTTAGTGGTTAGTGCATGTCGTGGCATTCTGTGTTTGGGAGGTGTTTGGAAACGGTCGTTGAATGACGTAACAGCACCCTCACAAGAAGAAGCCTCCGCGACTAAGCGCTTATTCCTGTCAAAAGGGGGCTCAGTGGGTAGTATCCCTAGTGTCTGTCAGTAGGGGGCTCAGCGGGTAGTATCCCCAGTGTCTGTCAGTACGGGGCTCAGTGGGTAGTATCCCTAGTGTCTGTCAGTAGGGGGCTCAGTGGGTAGTATCCTAAATGTCTGTCAGTAGGGGCTCAGTGAGTAGTATCCCCAGTGTCTGTCAGTAGGGGGCTCAGTGGGTAGTATCCCTAGTGTCTGTCAGTAGGGGGCTCAGTGGGTAGTATCCCTAGTCTGTCAGTAGGGGGCTCAGTGGGTAGTATCCCTAGTGTCTGTCAGTAGGGGGCTCAGTGGGTAGTATCCTAAGTGTCTGTCAGTAGGGGGCTCAGTGGGTAGTATCCTAAGTGTCTGTTAGTAGGGGGCTCAGTAGATAGCATCCTAAGTGTCTGTCAGTAGGGGGCTCAGTGGGTAGTATCCTAAGTGTCTGTCAGTAGGGGGCTCAGTGGGTAGTATCCTAAGTGTCTGTCAGTAGGGGGCTCAGTGAGTAGTATCCCCAGTGTCTGTCAGTAGGGGGCTCAGTGGGTAGTATCCCTAGTGTCTGTCAGTAGGGGGCTCAGTGGGTAGTATCCCCAGTGTCTGTCAGTAGGGGGCTCAGTGGGTAGTATCCCTAGTGTCTGTCAGTAGGGGGCTCAGTGGGTAGTATCCCTAGTGTCTGTCAGTCGGGGGCTCAGTGGGTAGTATCCCTAGTGTCTGTCAGTAGGGGGCTCAGTGGGTAGTATCCCTAGTGTCTGTCAGTAGGGGGCTCAGTGGGTAGTATCCCTAGTGTCTGTCAGTAGGGGGCTCAGTGGGTAGTATCCCTAGTGTCTGTCAGTCGGGGGCTCAGTGGGTAGTATCCCTAGTGTCTGTCGGTAGGGGGCTCAGTGGGTAGTATCCCCAGTGTCTGTCAGTAGGGGGCTCAGTGGGTAGTATCCCTAGTGTCTGTCAGTAGGGGGCTCAGTGGGTAGTATCCCTAGTGTCTGTCAGTCGGGGGCTCAGTGGGTAGTATTCCTAGTGTCTGTCAGTAGGGGGCTCAGTGGGTAGTATCCCTAGTGTCTGTCAGTAGGGGGCTCAGTGGGTAGTATCCCTAGTGTCTGTCAGTAGGGGGCTCAGTGGGTAGTATCCCCAGTGTCTGTCAATAGGGGGCTCAGTGGGTAGTATCCTAAGTGTCTGTCAATAGGGGGCTCAGTAGATAGTATCCTAAGTGTATGTCAGTAGGGGGTCAGTGGGTAGTATCCTAAGTGTCTTGGATCAGAACAGGGACAAATGAACACAAAGAAATGACTCAGCAGCAACACTGTACTTGTCGTATTCAGTTGCACCATGACAGCATCATACTGATAGATCAGAAGGCTGCTACTGTTGTGGATGCAACAGCTTGAGACAAAGGGTGACTGTGTCTAAGAGAGGCGGAATAAGTAGCAGGAGAGTTGTGACCTCGGGAGTGCCAAACACGAAAAAGCACCACAACGGGAAATCGAACAGGCTTGAGCAGTTGATAACATTATTTGACGATACATTGCCTGTTCGGGTGCACAGATAAGGAAAGTGTGCCTAATTTAATACAACCATAAGAAAACACATAAATAGCATAGATATAAGGGTCGTCCATAGGAAATATAACTGGACCTCACCCATGTAAAATTATTATGTTTTTTTTCCTCCGATAAGCTACACTATACCAATATTGTTTTTCTCTGTATTCCTCACACTTGCTCATTCAGGCATGTCCGTTTCTTTGCGCTAACTTATTAATGAAAGAAGAAAAAAAAAAGAAGAAACAACAAAAAACCTGCAGTCAATAGCGTCCTGTCAAAGCCGTAACCCAATGGCGGCAGCGAACATTGAAGGCCTCTCCACTAAAAGGGTCAGACTGTTTAGCGAATGGCCGTGTGCAGCTCTCTGGCAATGAAGAGGTATTTAATGATGAACACATGCATTGATGGGTGTTTATTCTGACATCAGCAACTTCGGACATGAAAAGGCACTCGTAAGCAATATCATCACGCTACAGCATTTAATGTAAAAAGGCAACATGAGCACACACACACCACACACACACACACACACACACACACACACACACTCACACACACACATACACGCGCGCGCACGCGCACGCATGCATGCACGCACGCACGCACGCACGCACGCACACAGAAACACACACACACACACACACACACACACACACACACACGCGCGCGCGCGCGCTCGCGATCCCTCCTCTACTCATACACATGAAACACAAAAAGGCGTCTTGGAGAGAGAGAGAGAGACAGAGACAGAGACAGAGAAGCAGAGAGAGAGAAAGAGAGAGACAGAGCAGAGAGAGAGAGAGGGGTGGGGTGGGGTGGGGAGACAGACAGACAGACAGATAAACAAATTACCAAGAAACCCGACAGGATCAGAGCAGGTGTAAGACGCTTGGCAAGAACCCTTGAACTCTATGTCTCTACAACCACTGGACGTCAGTCGGCATTCAGATCTACTGGTTGAAGAGGGCTGCATTCCCCTGGTAAGGGGAAGTCACTGTCAACTGTGGAGGAGATACGTCAGGAGACTGAGGGAGGAAAAGGTGTCTGAGAGGCACATTCCTGTTCTCTTAGTACCTTGTTCTCATGGAAACACATCCACTCTTTTGTCCTTTGACACCTGTGTGTGTGTGTGTGTGTGTGTGTGTGTGTGTGTGTGTGTGTGTGTGTGTGTGTGTGTGTGTGTGTGTGTGGTGCGTGCGTGCCTGCGTGCCTGCGTGTGTGTGTGTGTGTGTGTGTGTGTGCGTGCGTGCGTGCGTGCGCGCGCGTGTGTATGTGCGTGCGTGTGTGTGTGTATGTGTGGTGTGTGTGTGTGTGTGTGTGTGGTGTGTGTGTGTGTGTGTTCATAATTGAATAAATGTATAGATATCAAAGCATCATCTTTTAGACTATTGGTTACAAAAAACAGCTTATAAT
>JADBJO010012818.1:52500-55738 GCA_016801955.1 Conus betulinus | reverse complement strand
TTCGCACTGCACACACACGCCCTCCGCCGCACATGCACTCTCGCTAACTCACACCTCTTCTCACACACCACACCGCCCACACACACACGCTCCACCTACACCATCGCACTCATAACTCTCACACAGTACAACCACCACGCGCGCATATAACTCACACACCCAGCCCGCCCATCACTACACCCACATTCTACACACATACACGCACACACTCACTTCACATCACACATTCACCATACCACCACATCACACACACCGCACACACCCTTCAACGCACACCGCACACAACTCATCCACACACCACGTCACACACCATCACACACAACCACCACACCTACACCACTTCGCCGTCACTACACGTAGCACACACGCCATCTACTCACACACGCACGCCACGCATATGCACTACACATGCGCGCACACGCACACACATACCACTCACCCAACACACACTCACACACACTCTCCTCGCCACACATACTGCCACACCCCGCTCCACACAACGTTACCACACACTCACACACACACAACCACTACACACACCAACGCCCGACACACGTATCCACCCATATCTTCACACACACACACACACACTACACACCCGCTATACACACGCACACCACACACACACACACAACACACACCTACACACACACCCACCCGCTCCACACACGCACTACCTCACCCACACACGCACCTTTCCACGCCACACCACACACAACATGCACAACCCCGATCCACACAACCACACTCGCACCACACCACCACTCCCTACACGTAGCATACACACACATCCCACACACAACACACACACAACATACACCCCCACATACACCCACCTCACCACAGACACACACACACCCATACACGCACACTCACATCACACACAACAGACCACACACACACCATGAGAGAGGGGTGGGTAGAGACTGAGAGAGGGGTGGGACTGAGAGAGGGGTGGGGAGAGACTGAGAGCTGGGTGGGTAGAGACTGAGAGAGGGGTGGAAAGAGACTGAGAGAGGGGTGGGTAGAGACTGAGAGAGGGGTGGGTAGAGACTGAGAGAGGGGTGGGAGAGAGGAGGAGAGACTGAGAGCTGGGTGGGTAGAGACTGAGAGAGGGGTGGGTAGAGACTGAGAGCTGGGTGGGTAGAGACTGAGGAAGGGGTGGGTAGAGACTGAGAGAGGGGTGGGTAGAGACTGAGAGAGGGGTGGGGAGAGACTGAGAGCTGGGTGGGTAGAGACTGAGAGAGGGTAGAGAGAGACTGAGGGAGGGGTGGGGAGAGACTGAGGGAGGGGTGGAGAGAGACTGAGAGAGGGGTGGAGAGAGAGACTGAGAGAGGGGTGGGGAGAGACTGAGAGCTGGGTGGGAGACACTGAGAGAGGGGTGGAGAGAGACTGAGAGAGGGGTAGAGAGAGACTGAGAGAGGGGTGGAGAGAGACTGAGGGAGGGGGGGAGAGACTGAGAGAGGGGTAGAGAGAGACTGAGAGAGGGGTGGAGAGAGACTGAGGGAGGGGTGGAGAGAGACTGAGGGAGGGGTAGAGAGAGACTGAGAGAGGGTTGGAGAGAGACTGAGGGAGGGGTGGGGAGAGACTGAGGGAGGGGTGGAGAGAGACTGAGAGAGGGGTGGAGAGAGACAGAAGAAACAGGGAAAGAAATTCACCGCACACGAATCAAGCTAAAAATTTTTTCTTTTTTTTTTTAAAACGTGATTGCTAATATGTGCGGCAGAACAAAAGAAAAGTCATCGATCAGCA
The DNA here is from genome assembly GCA_016801955.1 of Conus betulinus. Taxonomy (NCBI): domain Eukaryota; kingdom Metazoa; phylum Mollusca; class Gastropoda; order Neogastropoda; family Conidae; genus Conus; species Conus betulinus. The sequence goes on along the minus strand of JADBJO010012818.1, from coordinate 53,986 downwards.
GTTTTAAAAAATCAATATTACAGATGCCTCTGATGTCTAGGAGGTTGGCCACAATCCAGTTACCACAAAAAAATGGGTCTTTTCCCCATTCCCTTCTTTTCTTTACCTTGTTTCTTTTGTTCTCTCTCTCTCGTCTCTCTCTCTCTCTCTCTCTCTCTCTCTCTCTCTCTCTCTCTCTCTCTCTCCATCACCACCCTCCCCCTCCACCTACTATCTGTCTGTGTCTGTCTGTCTTCTCCCTCACTCCCTCCTCCTTCCATCCTTCCCTCAATCTCTCACTCTGTCGGCTTGTTATGAAAAATGGTTTTATTTGATTACAGAATCAAATCCCAGTCCATGTCTGTGTAACCTGATCTAATGTCTCTCCACAACCCCACACCCCTGCCTTCCCATCTTTCCACCTCCCTCCCCTGTCTTTCCACCCTTCATTCTTCTATCCATGTGCCTCCCCCCCTCTCTGTCTCTCTGTCTGTCTCTGTTTCTCTGTGTCTCCCTCTCTCTCGTTTGTTGTAGAATTTGTTCAAAGGTTGCTGTTATTGATAAAGCCTGTGACAACTAAAGACTCATCGTGGCTTTGTTTTGATGTACGTGTAGTTGACAAGCGCTCAAACTTCATGTCCAAACATCGGTAAATGGACCCACCAACCAACCAGCATATCAACAAAGCTTTAGAAGAACAAGAAAAAAGCTTGCAGACTGTATTTCAACATCACAAAATTTGAAAGTTATGGAATACCAGTGGACGTTTTATCTTTTTCGCAAAATTTCTTTAGGTAAATAAACATCTTGTTTGTACATGAGACATTAGTGTTTGACGAACAAGATGATATCTGATTGCGTATCTTATCAGTTGTCTTGCCTGTAGAAGCTCTACAGGTCGAAACACCTCGCTTTCCTGTTATCATTTGTTTGTCGCATTTATCACATGATTCTCTTCTGTTTATGGCGTGTTTAAATGACGTCGACTTTCCAGTATGCGACAAGGTTGTAACAAATAAATACTTTTATTTCATTTTCGCCATCTTTGTTGGACTCTTTCTGGGATTCTTTTCCTTATCTTGCTGCTGATCCTGGTTTTTGTCTACAGCGTGGATGCCTGTGTTTGTCATGATGCGGTCCAAGTCTTGCGAAGAGTGCAGAGTGCACAAGATGTGACATGAGAAGTAAAAACAAAAAGGAAAGGTTTATAGGTAAGCGTGCAGACAGGTAGGCGTACGTGGAAGAAAGAAGAAAAAGAAAAGAACACAGCAGCAGCCCCACACCGGCAGTGAGTGAGGAGACCACAAGGACCACGGGGATCACGGGGACCACAGGCAGAGCAGACAGGAAGGAGCAGAGCGGAGAAGAATCACACAGCAAACAGGGGGCCATTCATCTGACCCTGACATGGCGGACAGAGACAGCAGACCCATTCCTCTTGTCCAGCGAGTGCTTCGTTATTGCCTCCTGGCTCCTGGCATGACAGAGAATGAGGGGGGGGGGGAGG
>JADBJO010012818.1:42500-50000 GCA_016801955.1 Conus betulinus | reverse complement strand
ACACACACACGTATGTATGTATGCATGTGTGTATGTATGTATGTGTATATATGTATGCATGCATGCATGCATGCATGCGTACGCACACATACATACATACATATATGCATACATACAAATATACATACAAGCATACATTTATGCACACATACATATTAGAAAAAGAGGGCAAGAATGAGAATTAAGAGGATGGGACACAGAGAGAGAGAGAGAGAGAGAGAGAGAGAGAGAGAGAGAGAGAGAGAGAGAGAGAGAGATTCTATTGTTGTAGGTTCGTAATACACACTGTGGAAGAGAAAGCTAACGATAAGAAAACCAGAACAGTATAACGGGTACCTCCTATCTCCCGGAGACTTAACAGCAATCCAGTCACCTAGAGAGCGTTTCTTCTCTCTCTCTCTCTCTCTCTCTCTCTCTCTCTCTCTCTCTCGGACAAGTACACTATCACTTAATGCACTCCATCATTTAGTGCAACCCCAATGAGAGTAACTAAAACAACTGCGACTCTTACACGTGGTCCTTAAGGCTCCCAAAACCACCACCAAAGGTCACACGACCATCCAATACCGCTCTTTCAAAAAGTAATGAAGCAGCATACCTCTATGACTTAAACATTTCCCCATTTCACTTAACTTATAATTACTCAGACGTCAATGATGCACTGTCCTTCTGGTACCAAACATTCCTCACCATCATAAATAAACACGCGCCGTTACATCAAAAAAAGAGTTAGGCATCCGCAGATGAACCCGTGGTTAACACCAGAATTGCTGCAAGAAATGGTACTACGTGACCAACTCAAGGCAGCAAATTTGTTTGACGAATACAAAGAGCAGAGAAACTTTGTTTCAAACGAAGTTGAAAAAGCCAAACGAGACTACTTCAGTCAAATGATAACGGATGCAAAATCCACAGCGCCATGTGGAGGGCAATAAACACTATTGTACGCAACACAAGCGTACAGATTCACAAAATTCAAGCACAAACATCACCCCGGACAAATTTAATACCCACTTTCTGTCATTATCAGATAGATCCCTTACTCAAGCTTCACAGACTATGAGAGCAGCACCAAATGAATATACATGCCGACTTCCCTAATATCATTTTGCAAACAAAAACTTGGATCCAGTAACTCAATCAAAATTCCCCTTCTTGCTGTACATGAAGTAGGAATGCACATAGCGCAATAAAGAATAAAAAAAATCCATGGGTCCTGATAACATACCCGCATTTCTTCTCAAACTCGCTCTACCTTACATTGTTGAGTCTCTTACATACATATATAATTTATCCATTGAAACTAATGTTTTCCCTCAGGCGTTCAAAAACGCCAAGTGTGATCCCCTTCCAAAATCAAATGATTTGTCGGATCCAAATAATTTCAGACCTATATCCTTACTATCGATTCTATCCAAACCCTTGAAAGACACATACACACACACGTATCTCAGTTCATGGTTTCAAATATGAACCAATCACAAATGACAGGGGTTGTCTTTCTTGACTTCAAAAAGGCGTTTGATCTTGTTGATCATTCCATTCTTCTAAAGAAAAACTATCTGTCTACTTGAACCATACCCCGACAATCTCATTATTCCAATCATACTTGAACGATAGGACTCAGTATGTGGTGCTTAATGGCAAAACCTCCGCTTCAGACTTTGTCAGACATGGAGTCCCACAGGGCTCAGTACTAGGCCCCCTACTATTCTGCATCTTCATCAATGATTGATTTACCATTGTCCGTATCAGATGAAAAGGTCACGACAGATTTATTTGCTGATGACTCGTCACTCCAAACGAATGGTGATCTACAGACACATATAGAAACTCTCTCCAGGAAAGTCTAAACGACGTGTCAGACTGGTGTCATTCAAACTCAATGGTCATACACCCAGCCAAAACCAAATCTATGATTATAGCTACCCGCCAAAAAAAAACACCAGTTGACTCCTCTTTGCCTAAAACTTCAGTTGAATGGCACTTCTATCGAGCAGGTAGATGAGCATCGTGTTTTAGGGTTAACGATAGATAAAGAATTGAAATGGCAATCTCATCTCAATAACGTATGCAAGGTAGTCTCAAAAAACACCTTTTCCTGTTATCTCAATTAAAGCGCTACGTCAACAGTAATGTGCTTAAACTTTTCTTCAAATGCACACATAATGTCACGTATCAATTACGCTTCAACAGTGTGGGACGGAAGTAGTGACGTCCACAAAAAAGGCTGAATTCTCTCCATAGACGTGCAGCAAAGCTACTCCATCCAGCTGTATCTCTAAACAACAGACGAAAAAAACTAAAAGCGCTGAACAACATACTTCCTCTGAATAGGCAATTGGAATTCAACAAGGCATCATTTATGTTTACAATCTTGACAGATACTATGCCATGTTATATCAATGCCCTTTTTACAAGATCGAACAGCTTTTCTGGCTCGACGAAATTCCTTCTTCCCTACCCACGCATTGATCTATACAAAACAAGCCTAGCTTACTCTGGACCATATGTCTGGAACTCACTTCCACCGAATCTACAAAACATGAATACTTTAAAACTTTTCAAGGAACATTTGCATAAACATTTTATGTCTCAGTAATTAAATTATTCGATTACAATGATTAGCGCCCATTCGCAAAGTCTTCTGTGAACCATACTTTGAATCGTCTAAACAAAAACTACTCCGTTAAAATCGCTCATCCCCACTCCCACTCTGTCTACCATCCCTTTTCTCCTCCCCCTACCTACCATTCTCTCTTCTCTCCCCACCCTCCTCTGACCTCTCTCTCTGTTTGTTTTGTTTGTTTGTTTTTTGTTTGTAAGTTTCCTTCTGTTTTACCATCCCCCATCTCATTAGTGCTTTTATGAATAGTTTGCTTTGTAGAATTAGATTACCATGTTGCTATGTTGAATTGTCAGTATGAATGATATGTGTTGAAATAATGTATGCATGACAAGGACAGATTGTAAGACTAGGCTTTGGCCTAAAATCCCACTCCCCACCCGTCTGTCTCCCTCCCTCCCCCTCTCTCTCTCCCTCTCCCTCTCTCTCTCTCTCTCCTCTCTCTCTCTCTCTCTCTCTCTTTGTGCGTCCCCCCCCCTCTCTCTCTCTCTCTCTCTGATTACGGAGGAATTTCACTCTCAGAAAAAAATTAGCGAAATTGCACAGTTTTGTTATTAACGGCAGATTAAAAAAAAAAAAAAAAAAAAGATCACAAAAAACATCAGACTGGCTTCGAAAAGAAACATTCTACCGTAGATCACATGTTTACCTGCTAGCTGTCTTTCACAAGCTATTTTCATTTCATCCTAAGGTACGTGTCGCTTTACAGCTTGATGACATTGCTTCAGTGCCAGAATCTCCAGATGGCCTCCAAACCCAGTTAATATACAGCAGGCAACTTCTTCACACAGCTGAGGAGGGGAGTAACAAAAAGAACAACATTGTTGTTTTCAGGAAAAGAGGTCATTTGGCAGCAAGAGAAGGATTCTTTTCAATGGACAGATGATGGCTGTTGTGAACTGTGGATAAATATCTTGGTGTATGATTCTCTACACGCTGACGTTTCCCAGTTACCTTCCTGAATCAAGCAAGCAGGGCAAAAAAAATGCTTTACTTACTATATGTCAAAACAAACATTACGTACGTTGAATAACAATTCCTTAATAGAGTTTCTAAAACTGTTTGAGGCCCAGGTTCAACCTGTTCCGCAATATAGTGCGGACTTTGGAGTTTAGATAAATTTGCTATTCACGAAGGGGAACAAATCCATTCGATTGTTCATGAGAAATTTCTGGAGGTTCATGTGAAGACAACAAATGTTTATGGGGAGACAGGCCTCTCCAATTTCTATCAATTCATCTGTGGGGTGTATTAGATACTGGCTGAACATTTTACGAATGGATGATGCAAGATTTCCAAGTGAAGCATGTAATATGCTGTAAGGATTAGAATCACGTGGTACAAGGCATGACTTTCAGATATTCGGGACTTTCTGTTTCGCAAAGGATTTGGATTCGTCTGGCTTAATCAAGGCGTTGAAAATATAAATGCTTTTTGGAAACATATACGTCAAACGCTGATAGATAATCGATAGCCAGACTGGCTCAAAAACATTCCGAGCGGTGAACGATATTCATGTAAATCTTAAATAAATGTCAGCGAACCGCCCAGAGAAACGTGGACAGACGAGTCACAAGTCTTGTGACTCGTTTGTCCACGTTTCTCTGGGCGGCTCGCTGACATTTATTTAAGATTTGTTTAGATTTCCGCCCTGCAGTCGTTTCACTTTGCAACTAAATATTCATGTAGTTTTGAGAAACACCTTTCAACTTAATATTGATAGGCATATCAAAAGTTATCTGACAAGATTCAGAGTCGGAATTACGGGCATCAAAGTGCATCAGCGCCCGACATGCAAAGACACGAAACCATTGAGATGCTGTATCCTGCGTGCAAAGAGACAAATGAAGACGATCTTTTGCTTTGTTGTTTTTGCACCTCTGGATTGACGGTGTCAGTCAATTCCTCGGAAATGTTGTGAAGACCCTTGTTTTTTTTTATTATTTTTTAGCTGCTTTGCCAATGGAAAATCAAAATGAAGGACCTTTAAAGAACATGTGCATATATTTGTGCAAGGTCTTTAAGAGGCGCACAGATTTTGCCCAGTTGAATTCTAATGCTAATTCAGCTGTTACGATCACCGTGCATATTTGACATGCTCACCTTCAGCTGCTTGTTGTCAAACAATGTCAAGTTGCATTGTTGTATAATGTGGTTATCCTTATACTGTGCCCCCATCAGAAGGGGCCATGGCCTATACCGATTAAAATTGGATCGTTCGTCCCCCCCCCCCCCTCTCTCTCTCTCTCTCTGTCTCTCTCTCTCTCTCACTGTCGTAAAATGTTACGTTTCTGGTCGATTTATCACAATACCACTTGACCGGTAGGATGGAGACAGGCGGCAAAACACACACACACACACACGCACGCACGCACGAACGCACGCACGCACGCACACACACACACACCCACACACACACACACACACACACACACACACACACACGAACAAAAAAATAAAATCCAGTAAGATGCAAGGCATATAAAAACATACTCCCAGTTTATCTTCCTGAAAACGCCACAGTCAACTTGTGTCATAATGTATATGACGTCACAATCAAAACTTGCGTCATAAAAAGAATATTCCATAAAGAAGAAAAACCGTTTTGGGCCGTTATAGCCGCTAGTAACACAACTGTTCTCTGGTAAAGTAAAACATCGGGCATCATCCGTGACCCATAATGAACATACCTACAAATTTTCAGAAAGATCAGCCCAGAAGTTTTGTCTACAAATTTTCAGAAAGATCGGCCAAGCACTTTCTGAGATATTCCATAAAGAAAAAAAAACGTTACAGGCTGTTACAGCCGTTAGTAACGGCTATAACGGGATTAACTAGAACATCAGGTATCATCCGCGACCCATAATGAACATACCTGCTAATTTTTACAAAGATCAGCCAAGTACTTTCTGAGATATTCCATAAAGAAGAAAAACCGTTACAGGCCGTTACAGCCATTAGTAACAGCTGTAGCGGTAAACTAAAACAAACGGGCATTATTCGTAACCTATAATGAACATACAAATTTTCAGAAAGATCGGCCAAGTACTTTCTGAGATATTCTATAAAGAAGAAAGAAAAACTGTTACAGGCCGTTACAGCCGTTAGTAATGGCTATAACGGGGTAAACTAAAACATCGGTCATCATTCGTGACCCATAATGAACATACCTGCTAATTTTCACAAAGATCGGCCTAGTACTTTCTGAGATATTCCATAAAGAAGGAAAACCGTTACAGGCCGTTACAGCCATTAGGAACGGCTATAACGAGGTAAAGTAAACACCCAGGCATCATCCGTGACCCATAATGAACTTATCTACAAATGTTCAGAAAGATCGTCCCAGTAGTTTTTGTCTGGAGCGAGTGGAACACATTTTAACGGGTTTTTTTCTTTATGGAATATCTCAGAAAGTGCTTGGCCGATCTTTCTGAAAATTTGTTGGTATATTCATTATGGGTCTCGTATAACGGCCCATAATCGTTTCCTTCTTGATGGAAAATCTCAGATAGTTCTTGGCCGATCTTTCTGAAAATTTGTAAGTATGTTCATTATAGGTCACAGATGATGGCCAGTGTTTACCAGTATAGCCATTACTAACGGTTACACCAGCCCAAGACGGTTTTTTCCTCTTTATGGAATATCTCACGCGTATTCAGGATAAACTGGGAGTACGTTTATATGCTTTGCATCTTGTATTTATTTAGTCCAGAAGCGTTCAGATTACATGAATTAGCTTTTAATTCTGGCGCTCCACCTGCTAACCAGCTGACCGAAGAACCCTGTGTAAAACAGTTTTAGAATAGCAAGATGAAGGACTTGAAACAGTATCTTTTTCACATTTCAAAATTTTGAAGTCGTTTGTTTGTTTGTTTTGTTCTGTTTTTTTTTTGTTTTGTTTTTTTTTTTTTTGTTTTTTTTTTTCCCCCCTCTTTTAAGTTCTTTAATGTAGATAATCAGTAGCATCTCGGTGAATATTCGGAACTGTTACATGAATTATTGAAATTGAAGTGTTTGACCAACAAGCTGTTTTATGGCGTATCTTAAGGGCGATCTGGCCTGTACATGGCCCACAGGTGAAACGCGTTGCTTTTTTTTTTTTTTTTTTTTTTCTTCTATGTATTTGTGTGGTGGTCTAGGTATCAAGCCTCATTGTACATAGCGCTCAAAATAAGAACCTCGGTTTCAGGTGCTTGGCAACATAATTATAGTAGAAAGAAATAAATCGGGGGGGGGGGGGGGGGGGGGGGGCTTCGGTGTTTTCATCGTTGTCTGCACTGACTGGACCAAGCATGTGTAAAGCCGATTTTTCCCCCCCTTATTTTGCCGTTCATCCTGGTCTCTGCATACAGTATGGGGTTCCTGTGTGTCAGTTTGCCAACGAAGTCTTAAAAAGGCTGGCAAAGAGCAGAACAAGCAAATGCAGATACAAAACAAAAACGGATGCGAGGGACAGACGGGCAGAAAGAAAAAGGTAGAAAGAACAGTGATAATGAGACATAACGTACAGTCAGCGAGAGAGAGAGAGAGAGAGAGAGAGAGAGAGAGAGAGAGAGAGAGAGAGAGAGAGAGAACAACGCAGCATTATAATAAAGGCAAGCAGTGAAAATCAGATTCAGATAATGTATTCGTTATAGGCCATGGCCCCTAACGAAGGGGTGTCTGAACATATACAGCACGATAATTATAAACAATTATTATACATAATGAAACAAAAAGCAAATCGTTGTCCCATGTTCAGTAAGAAACACTTTCTCTCAATTGAAAGGCTTTGTATAGAAACAATGAAATTGTTTAGCAACTTCAGCAGAAGTGGAAGACAGAAGTCGATTCAGTTTAAACAAAGATGGCTGTCTATACTCTTTGGGCTGAAA
>JADBJO010012818.1:15000-37500 GCA_016801955.1 Conus betulinus | reverse complement strand
TCCACACAGCCACGCCATGGCTTGTCCGACCACACCCCCTGGCACCGGCAGTACACAGGGAGCAGTCAGTGTCAGGTCGTCATCAGGCAACCCACCAGAGGACGCGCTGCACTGCTGCAGAGTCACTTTGATGTGCAGTGTTGCCTGTTCCGATCCATTATATCTGCAGGACTTCTACTTAAGCCTCCTACTACTATACTGTCAGCAATAATTGCTTGGTGGCGGTGGCGGCGTGAGTGAGTTCTCCTCCTTAGCGGCACCACAGTCTCTGTCCAACGCTAGTGCCCATGCATTAGCCAGGACTGGTGACCCTGACAGAATCAAACCCAGGGCAAAGACATCGAGAAGAAATTGAAACTGGGGTCTCCCTGAGAGCAGAACATGCAGGGCCACAGAATCTGAGACATTTGTTGATGCTGGTTAGTGAGGACGATGAGGACAATGCTACCGATTTCCATTCTGGTCTGAGACCGTATGACAGGGCTGTACTCTGTGCTTACTGTTATAGCATTCCCGGCCCGGCGTCAGCCAGGACTGAGAGATACACTGTGCAGTGGTGGTCAGGCAGTTTGCGCAGCACTGTCTACAGGCGCATCCATTGGTGGATTTCTTTTCTTTCTTTCTGCCTACACAGGCTGATACTCCTGCGGACACTGCCTGTATAGACAGGCAGTGGAGTTTTGTGTGCATGACCGTTTTTTATCCCGCCATTAAGGCAGCCATAATCCATCTTCGGGGAAGGTGCATGCTATGCGTAACGTGTCTTCCATACCAACGGCCAAACTGGCCTTCTCTTCCGAAAGTTGGTGATGGCATTTTACGTGTGCAAGATGTGCATGCATTCACACACGGAACCTCTGTTTTATGGTCTCATTCGAAGGGGTGTATGGGGAATGGAGTCAGAACCAATGTTAACTCCGAGGGAAAAATGCCCCTTTACCTAAGTTCGAAAATTCCCAACCCCAGGATCACGAGTCCGGCGATCACGACTGAGCCATTCCGGCCCCCTCATGAGTCCGACGTTCTAGAGCCATTCCGGCCCCCTCATTAGGTGGATGAAATTCAACTGTAGGGTTCTGGTTTGACCAGTTGAGTCCACAGCACACTGGACATTGTGTAGGAGCCGGCCGGAGCAGAAAAAATCCCGCAAACAAAGGGCTGTGATGGACATGGAAACCACGACCACTTCGCCACAACGGCTGGTCTGGAATGAAAAAAAAAAATATTCAAACCTGCTAAGACCCGTCCTTGAAATAGCCATAAGGGAGTGTCTCCGGGAAACTCTAGAAACGAATCAGGAGATTTGACTCTAGCTGAAATGCGTGACCGCTTCCGTTGCTTAGTTCAGTCATAGAACTGGGAGTTATTCTTAGCGACATTGATTGTCCTCTGCCGTGTTCCAAATAGTTTACTGTGTGACAATGTTTCAGATACTATTTCTGTGGAATTAGCTGATCAAATATCATCATCAAAATAATTAATTTGTTGTATGGAATGTCGGGGTTGATTTAATCTTTTTTTTTTTTTCAAAACAGCTGCGTAGGTGTTCATAGTGTATGCATGTTTAGAATGAATGTCTCGTGTTTCGTTCATCAAAGACGCCATGTCCTTTCTTTCTAAAGCTTCAAGGTGATTGGACGGCTGTCTATGAAAATCCGTAGGGCGCAAATTTGCATCTGGGGATAGTGAAAAAAAAAACAACAAGAAACAAAGCACAGTCGTCGTTGTCTTCTCCTCTTTGATGTGTATGGCGACAACCAACTCTTTGATTTCATTTATTCGTTTTCTTATTTTGCTCTTCCTTATTTATTATTCATTTATCTATTTATTTATTGATTTACTCATTTACTAATTAATTAATTAATTTGTTAATAATTTTTAATTATCCCCCCCCCCCCCCCCTACGGAAACTAGACAACTAGAAAGAGCAGTTCCGCACTGACTGCATCCTGCACCCTATTTTTCATTTTCATCTCACCTTCACCTTCCACATGCCACGCGTTTTGTGAATAACCGAGGAAATGTTTGCTGCCTTTTTGTGTTTGTGTTTTTGTTTGTTTGTTTTTTTTTGTTCCTATTTTTGTTATGCTCTGCATTTTCAGTTTATATCTGCCCTTGCTGAAATTCATGAATTACTGTGAGCCGTTATGAAATTTTGATTTTGTCTGGATAACATGTTGTGACGTTTGCAGTTTTATTATGATTTGTGTCGTCTTTTTAATTAAGAATCATTATAGTTTCGTGTTAACAATTGTATTTTTGTGAGTGCTGTATGTGTATCTGTGCATTGTAAAGTACATCATTGGGTTTCATGAACCTGTACAACTGTCAGTGTAAGATATTAAGTCTAACAACACAAAGAAGAAAGAAGCAGAAACACAAAGATTTCAAATACTTTATATTTTAAGCGATTTTTTTTTTATCAAAAGAAATCTCTTGAATTTCTTTTAAAACAATTTAGAACGTGGCAGAGTAGGAAATGCAAATAAATAGATGACCAAATAGATGACGAAATGGTCAAGTAAGTAAACTTATAAGTGAGTAAATTATTCATTTTCGTCTTCATTATCTGGGACGAAGTGAAGCGCATATGTATTGCTTGGCTCTTCTCCGTATTTTTCTCCGTATTTTTTCCCATCATCCAGATTCTCTGTCTGTGGTGTAGGCACCTGCGTTTATCCTGTTTCTGAGATATTCTTGAAATAAGTGCAGAGTCCACATGAAGCGAAAGAAGTAAGAAAAAAAAAACAATATAGACACAATAAGGTGAGCATGAAGACAGGCAGACTGAAAGATGAATAAAGAAAAATGAAAACAGCGCGGCAGTGTCTGCATGGGGACAGACAGACATGAAGGAGGGGAGGGCGGAAAAAGAAGCAGCTGCAAACACAATGAAAGGAAAGAAAAAGTAGCGGCAATAAATGGAGGCAGACAGGAAGAAAAAGCAGAGAAAAAAAAAGGAATGAAAACTACAATAAAACAAAGGCTACGGTAGATACAGCCTTGCGGAAACAGACGGAGGAACAGGCAGACATACAGAAGGAAACAGACAGAGGAACAGGCAGACACACAGAGGGAAACAGACAGAGGAACAGGCAGACATACAGAGGGAAACAGACAGAAACACAGGCAAACACACAGAGGGAAACAGACAGAGGAACAGGCAGACATACACAGGGAAACAGACAGACAGAAACACAGGCAGACATACAGAGGGAGACAGACAGAGGAACAGGCAGACATACAGAGGGAAACAGACAGAAACACAGGCAGACATACAGAGGGAAACAGGAACAGAGGCACATACAGAGGGAAACAGACAGAAACACACAGAGGGAGACAGACAGAGGGAACAGGCAGACACAGAGGGAAACAGTCCGAAACACAGGCAGACACACAGAGGGAGACAGACAGAGGAACAGGCAGAATACATACAGGGGAAACAGACAGACAGAAACACAGGCAAACACACAGAGGGAGACAGACAGAGGAACAGACAGACATACAGAGGGAAACAGACAGAAACACAGGCAGACACACAGAGGGAGAGAAGGGGCCGGGACCGGAAGGCCGCAGTGCATGCAGTTCTAGAGAAATGGAGAGAGAATGACGTCAGGAAAGAAAAGAAAACAGCACCGAGACTGTTGTTGTATCGAAGGTAAACAAATAAACTTTGTCTGCATGATCTCTCGATTTTTTTTTTAATCACGTGACGTTCATGCCATTTACGTCACTTCATGAATATGCATGTTGTCCAACGTTTGCTGCCCGTGAAACCCAGTGTTGTTTCTGGTTCGAATTAGGCGAGTTTTAATTCTTACACGAGCTGTAAGTTGTTATCCGAGTGAAAGATTCTGCAGAGACAGAGCAGAGAGACAGGTAGACAGATGATCAAGACGCATACATAGATGGATAGATACTTAGGATAGATGGATAGGAGTGCTAGACAGATGATCAAGACACACAGATAGATAGATGTATAGATACGTAGGATAGATGGATAGGACAGAGAAATAGACAGGAGTATAATAAATGCCAGTAAGACGATGCAACACACACGATACAGAGAGAGAGAGAGAGAGAGAGAGAGAGAGAGAGAGAGAGAGAGTGAGTGAGTGAGTGATTGACTGATCTTTAATACGCAAGGATGAAGATTTTAGGCCAAAGCCTAGTCTTACAATCTGTCCTTGTCATGCATACATTATGTCAACACGTCATCCATACTGACAATTCAACATAGCAACACTAATCTAATTCTACAATGACAAGCAAAACTATTCAAAAAAAGTAATAATGACATGGGGGGTGGGGTGGGGGGTGGTGAACAGAAGGAAAGTTGAAAAAAAAAAAACTACAGAGAGAGAGAGGTCAGAGGAGGGTGGGGCAGAGAGAATGGTAGGTAGGGGGAGGAGAAAAGGGACAGTAGACAGAGTGGGAGTGGGGATGAGCGAGTTTAACGGAGTAGGTTTTATGTTTTGACGATGAGAGAGAGAGAGAGAGAGAGAGAGAGAGAGAGAGAGAGAGAGAGAGAGAGAGGGGTGGAGGGGGGGATGCCAATAGATCAAGGCAGCAGAGCTCTCAGACAGTGGGTGAAGAGACGCACAGTAAACACGGGGGCCATTTATCTGTCCCTGACATGGCGCGACAGAGACAGCAGACACATTTCTCTCGTCCAGAGAGTGCTTCGTTATCCTCTCCCGGCGCCCGGAATGAGGGAGAGAGAGGAGGAGAAAGGCAGGCTAGGAGAGAGAGAGAGAGAGAGAGAGAGAGAGAGAGAGAGAGAGAGAGAGAGAGAGAGAGAGAGACTCAGCGGGGTGTTTACATGTCTGCAGGTGTTTACACGTCGGGCAAAGACAGCAGTTGAATTGTTACTGATATCGAGCCTCTCGTTATTCTTCACCCTGAGGGAAGAGAGGAAATGTGTGTGTGTGTGTGTGTGTGTGTGTGTGTGTGTGTGTGTGTGTGTGTGTGTGTGTGTGTGAAGGAAGATGCATCTTTTCATTTCATGACGGGTAAAGCATACTAAGATCTGTTGGTTGTGAATATCTCCTCTTCGTATTCCTTTTTCTTCTTCGCATTCCTCCTTCTCCTCTTCCTCCTCCTTCCTTCCTTCCTTCTCCTTCTTCTTCTCCTTCTCCTCCCTAATCCCCTTCTTCTTCCCCATCCCTTCTGTTTTCTTCTGCTTCATCATCAGGGGTCATCTTCTTCTACTGCTTCTGCTTCTGCTTTTTTTCCTCCTCCTCCTCCTCCCCCCCTCCCCCCCCCCCCCCCCCCCCCCCCCCCCCCCCTCCGCCCTCCTTGGGGACGCTGCACAACAACAAAATTCACCAGGTTCCTGTAGTTGCGTCAGACATGTGCCAAAGTCTGGGTCTCTGCAAATGCCTTCCCTGTCCGTTCTGCAATGATGCCAGTCCACTGGGTCCCCCCCCAATCTCTCTCTCTCTCTCTCTCTCCTCTCTCTCTCTCTCTCTCTCTCTTCTCTTCTCTTTTGTCTCCCTCCCCCGACAGTTTCAGGGAAGATTGTTTGAACATCCCTACTGAATTTTGTTGCATGACTGCACCATAGCGAACTGATGTCAGCAGATCTGGGTATGGCCGATGTGCTGGATGATGGCTGGACTCTTGTACACTGGCGATGTGACCAGTAGTTCTGTTGTTTTCATATCTCGCAGTAACACGTCGTTCCCTCGGCTCAGATTCTTCTTTTCAGATTCGCTGTGAGGGAACGTATCTCACAGGCATACAAGGAGATGGAATCTACCACTGCACACCAAAACCCTGTCGTCTGTATCATGGGGATGTTATTGTTCTTCCCTACAGTATCAGTCTGGGCAATGCTGATGTATGTGCTCCATTTGAAGGATTGCTGGTTTGGATCCCTAGTGTAACTTATGATTGTTCCCAGGTGTTGGTCTGTTGAACTGTTTCTACCTTTTGTCCTTTGACAATTATCTCAATGAATTATGCCATTGTGGTTGGCCATCAACTTGGTTTTTAACAGGGCTGATTTCCCTGCAATATCTTGTTCCATCCGATCTTTCAGCAAACTCTGCGAGTTGTTCACTGCCTGCCAGGCTGTCAGTGTTGTCCGCAGAGCGAAAGCCCGTGTGATGGTTCCTTCTCCAGTGTGGACTGTGCTGACACAATCTCCAAGTGCATAGGTCACTATGCGTTCCAGAAACAGTTTGTAAAATGTAGGAGATAGAATACAACCCTGAAGAATTCCAAATAAAGTATGCAACCTACCACCAAACTGCGCCCTGTGTGAGTACCACACCGTTACCTTTAATGTTCGATTGCTTGATGGTGTTGGTTAGCTTTTGACCCAAGTTACATGTCTTCATTGTGGCTCATGGCGCCTCCGGACACACTGTCAAATGCCTTCCTGAAGTCAGTAAAGACGTGGTAGAACTTCCTCTGATTTTGGAGGGTTTTTTTTTGTCACAGAGTACACACATTAAAGATTCTTTCGATGGCACTTGTGTCTCTGCAGAATACAGCCTGTTCTTCAGCAATAATGGAATCTGCTTGCTGCTGTAATCCATTCAGAATGATGTTGAGCATTACTTTGCTGACATGGCTGATCAAACGGACAGCCTGGTAATGTTGGCAGTGTGAAAGATTTCTGTTCTTTGGAAGGGCGACGATGAGTACTCTGAGTCCATGGCAAGGACAGTGTGCCAGATGTTAATTGCAGTCGTCAGTTCATGGCAGCTACTGCCATGTTTCAAGAGTTGTGCAGGAATGTTGTCTATGCCTGCAGGCTAACCACACCCCACAGACGGCTCGCCCTACGCTGCAAGGATGTACGCCAGCACGACCTGAGGACAGGCAGCCTCGAAACGGCAGACCTGGAGACAGCAGCTTCAGACCGGGTCAGCTGGCGGTCCACCATCAAGGCCGGCATCAAGCAAGCAGAGCAGAAGAGAGAGACCCATTTGGAAGAACGAAGGCGCCGCAGATGGCAAAGAAATGCATCGGCACCGACAGACACTGATGACGGAGACTTCACCTGCAGCAACTGCAACAGAGTCTGCCGCTCGAGGGTTGGGCTCTTCAGCCACAGCGCGCTGCAACTGAACTGACTGATCCACGGCGCAACACCATTGTCTCTGCAGACAGACGGATGCCGAACGCAGGAATGTTGCCTACGCCTGCAGCCTAACCACATTTCAGCGACTTGACTCCTGCTGCTACGACTTCTTCACGGTGCATTGGAAGTCGTTGCGCGTTTGATGAATCCTGTGCTGTCAGCGTGCTCTGATCTCCTTTGCTCTGTTGTACACTTCATAGCAAAACTTCATTCCACCTGTCTGTGACGCCATCCTCCGTGAGACTCCGGTTGCCACTTTGTCCCGAGTGATACTGCCGTTACCCTTTTTTCTCCATAGTGGAGTGTTTTACAGTCTTCAGGGCTTTCTTTGTGGCCTTGGTGGTATTGTCTTAGTCTTTCTCCATGTCCTCACGGAAATGCTCGATTCGGCTTTTCTTGGCATCCATCTGTCCACTGACTGGTTTGCAGCGATGTGTTTTCTTCCTTCCTCACTCTCCTGCAGTTGTCAGCCTCCAATGTGGCACATCTGCCAGACATTGCTCGTGCTCCATGGGCTTTTGATGTCCATCGACTTATCCCTAGGACCTCTGTTGTTGTGTCACTAATCATCATTATGAATTGATTGATGTCCATCGACTTATCCCCAGGACCTCTGTTGTTGTGTCACTAATCATCATTATGAATTGATTGATGTCCATCGACTTATCCCCAGGACCTCTGTTGTTGTGTCAGTAATCATTATGAATTGATTGATGTCCATCGACTTATCCCTAGGACCTCTGTTGTTGTGTCAGCAATCATCATTATGAATGGATCGTGAGGGTTGCTGGACCACCTTTCAAGCGGCAGCGCGGGGACGGATCTCCTTTTTGAACTGTCAAGCAGTGTCAGGTTCCTTGAATCTGGCGAGACTGAATCTTCAACGGCTGTTTTCCCCACGCCTTCTTCTTCAACCGTACTTTCAAGCTTGACGTGACAAAGTCGTTCTTCCCGCCGAGAGAGCTTGTTTCAATGCTGTTGATGCCAGACCGGTTCTCGTTCTTTATAGGAATACAGTCTGCCTGGCTCTGATAGACTGACCGCCCAGGGAATAACAAATCCATCGCCACAACGCGTGTATCTATCGCTAAGGAAAGGGAAAGAGAAGAAAAAGAGACATTTGGGGGCTTGGGGGGGAGGATGGTAAGCGAAAGGGAGAGAGAGAGAGAGAGAGAGAGAGAGAGAGAGAGAGAGAGAGTGCACTAGTGCTAGCGCACTAGTGTGTGTGTGTGTGTGTGTGTGTGTGTGTGTGTGTGTGTGTGTGTGTGTTTTCAGCAATGAAAAAAGCAAAGACGTGCATCCATACATCCTTTTATTTCTTTCTCAAACACCATTTTTGTTGGAAGATTATTCAGGCTGCCAGCTGGATTCTTTTTTAGGTCTCTGACCAGTATTGAGAGAGAGAGAGAGAGAGAGAGAGAGAGAGAGAGAGAGAGACAGACAGACAGACAGACAGACAGACAGACAGACAGACAGACAGTATAGCACACTGCTGCCGTTTTCCGGGCGACCACCCACACTCCAGGAAAGTGGAGGATTTGCCTTTTTTTCTCTTGTGTTTTGTTCCATTGTCGTTTTTTCCCCTTTGTTGTGTTTTCGATTTGTTCTATTTTCTGTTTTCCTGTTGTTCGTTCTGGATTTGCTTTTGAAATGTAGTATCCTACCTCTTGACATGCGTCTGGACCAGAATGTTAGATATGTGTGCTGACGTTTCATCGGTCCGTTGACTTTTTTAAAACTATAATAGACTCAGTGTGTGTGTGTGTGTGTGTGTGTGCGTGCGTGCGTGCGTGCGTGCGTGCGTGCGTGCGTGTGTGTGTGTGTGTGTGTGTTTGGTGTGTGTGTGTGTGTGTGTGTGTGTGTGTGTGATTTCAGCAGTGTGCTAGCGTCAAAAGTAGGCAACATCTGTTTTCCTTTATTTGTCTTTTTTAAAGGGGGAGGGGGGGGGGGGTGTTGAGCGTTGACTTTGTGTTAGGCCAACCATTTGTCTGTCTGTTTTTTCTGGCCTGTGATCCCAGCTGTGTTTGTTTGTTTTTCTGGCCTGTGATCCCAGCTGTGATTGTTTGTTTTTCTGGCCTGTGATCCCAGCTGTGTTTGTTTTTCTGGCCTGTGATCCCAGCTGTGTTTGTTTGTTTTTCTGGCCTGTGATCCCAGTTGTGTTTGTTTTTCTGGCCTGTGATCCCAGCTGTGATTGTTTGTTTTTCTGGCCTGTGATCCCAGCTGTGTTGTTTTTCTGCCTGTGATCCCCCAGCTGTGATTGTTTGTTTTCTGGCCTGTGATCCCAGCTGTGTTTGTTTTTTCTGCCTGTGATCCCAGCTGTGTTTGTTTTTTCTGCCTGTGATCCCAGCTGTGTTTGTTTTTTCTGGCCTGTGATCCCAGCTGTGGTTGTTTTTCTGGCCTGTGATCCCAGCTGTGTTTGTTTGTTTTTCTCGCCTGTGATCCCAGCTGTGTTTGTTTTTCTGGCCTGTGATCCCAGCTGTGTTTGTTTTTTTCTGGCCTGTGATCCCAGCTGTGGTTGTTTTTTCTGGCCTGTGGCCTGTGATCCCAGCTGTGGTTGTTTGTTTTTCTCGCCTGTGATCCCAGCTGTGTTTGTTTTTTCTGGCCTGTGATCCCAGCTGTGTTTGTTTGTTTTTCTCGCCTGTGATCCCAGCTGTGTTTGTTTTTCT
The DNA here is from genome assembly GCA_016801955.1 of Conus betulinus. NCBI lineage: Eukaryota > Metazoa > Mollusca > Gastropoda > Neogastropoda > Conidae > Conus > Conus betulinus. Next base: position 27,741 of record JADBJO010012818.1, on the reverse strand, counting down.
GGCCTGTGATCCCAGCTGTGGTTGTTGTTTTTCTCGCCTGTGATCCCAGCTGTGTTTTGTTTTTCTGGCCTGTGATCCCCCAGCTGTGATTGTTTGTTTTTCTGGCCTGTGATCCCAGCTGTGTTTTGTTTGTTTTTTCTGGCCTGTGATCCCAGCTGTGTTTTTTTTTCTGGCCTGTGATCCCAGCAGCTGTGTGTTTTTTTTTCTGGCCTGTGATCTCAGCTGTGTGTTTTTTTTTCTGGCCTGTGATCATAGCTGTGTTTTGTTTGTTTTTTCTGGCCTGTGATCCCAGTTGTGTTTGTTTTTTCTGGCCCTGTGATCCCAGCTGTGTTTGTTTTTCTCGCCTGTGATCCCAGCTGTGATTGTTTTTTTCTCGCCTGTGATCCCAGCTGCGTTCTGCGCTCCCCCCCATCCTCAATCCCCTGCCCCACCCCCCCCCCTGCAATTCACCGTTCCTCCGGGAAGAATTCAGTCTCCCCCCCACCCTCTTTGTCTGTCTGTCTATCTGTCTGCTGTCTGTCTGTCTGTCTGTCTCTCTGTCTGTCCTCTCGTTCTCTCTCTCTCTCTCTCCTCTCTCTCTCTCTCTCTCTCTCCTCACGTTTCCCTTATTCTCTTCTGTCTCCTCCTCCGTTTCTTTTTTGTTTCTCTCTCTCTCTCTCTCTCTCTCTCTCTCTCTCTCTCTCTCTCTCTCTCTCTCTCTCTCTCTCTTCTCTCCCTCTCTTTCTTTCTTTCCTTTACATACTCTTCCACGACTTGATTACATCTGTTTCAGTTAATCATCTTGAGCTGTCCACGTTTAACCGAGATAAAAAAAAAAAACAGACTAACGTTAATTAGGTTCTTTAAACGCTCTTGTCTCCTCCCTCCTCTGCCCCCCCCCCCCCCCACACACACACACACACACACACACCTCCTCCTTACCCCCTCCCTCCTCCAGCCCCACTCTTCGACCCCGAGTGGCCCTCCCCGCTCCTTTTTCCCCCTTCCTTCCTCTGCCGATGCTTCCCCTCCCACATCCTCCCAGCCCCCAGTTCCTGTCCAGCGCGTACTCCCTTCTTTGGCGTTGTACACACACACACGCACGCACGCACGCACGCACGCACACACACACACACACACACACACACACATGTAAACACACAAACCATGCACGCGGACGCACACTCTCACACACATACGCACGCACACACCCATGTACCAGCATACACATGCGAAAGCGCGCGCGCGCGCGCGCGCGCACACACACACACACATTCACTCAGCCAGTCAGCCAACCTGAATGACCTACCAAACAACCTAAAGACTGGTCAGCTTTTGCACACATTTTTTTTCTTCTTCTTCTTTTTGATACCTCTAACTTGACAAACCAATAACTGTTCTTTCTTGTTTATCCTTTCTTGTAGTTTCACTTTCCTTTTCTTCTTCCCAAACACTTTCCTTTGCTGCCCCAGGGCTGTAGCTCCCGGGAAGGTCAAACAATGGTTCGCGCGCGGAAATGAACGTGCAGCACGGCGTTTTCCTCTTGTTTCCCCGTCTGACATACTAGCGCGGTTGGAAGCTGTTTCCCGCCTGAACTCATTTTCGCGACGTGATCTCCGGTCTGTGGACACACATGACTTGCATTCGGCATCATGAGTCGGCGAACAGCGCCTCTGATACCCCCGTGACCATGCCGTGGTAACTATCCGCAGGCAGAGAGCTGGACAGGCCCCGCTTTAAATTCTAAACACACCAGAAGAAAATTCGCTTAGAGCGGGTCCTTATATTTTTCTGCAGTACAATAATTGGTCTATACATTGTATAGGGGGTGGGGATGGGGTGAGAGGGGGGGGGGGGGGCTGTATCCTGGGCGAGATTGAGAACCTGTTGGCCTTGGTCATCTTAACATACGTTTGATCCGTCTTTTAAGGCACACTTTGATGTAAACGGCCTGTTTTTAAAACTGTTGTCATAGCATCTTGGGGCTCAGCGATCTGGCGTTACGAGGCTAATCCGGCTACCACCCAAAAACAAAACAAAACAACACACAACAACAACAACAACAAAGAAAGAAAAAAATCGCCACTCCTTCTCTTTACGTGTCGTTGTAGTGTTAGGTCTTGTTGCCTCACTGTCCACGGATTTGAAAAAGGATTCCGCCTGTGATTTTTACCGTTGGTGGCTGAAGACAGTGAACCTAAATGCAAGGTTGCTTAGCTTAGCTGCACTTCACTTTCCAATCAAAAGAGAGTGAAAGTACTCATCTAATCACGTGGTCTGACACAGTATAACTATAAGAGCACTCAGCAGAGCGCAGACCACTGCCAGTGTCTAACGGATCCTGGATCTGATCTTTGATCCAGATCTCTGTTATGGATCCACACCAAAATTCAGTCAGTGGAATCGTCTTCGAGCAGTTTCGAGAAAATCGAAGTAGCAGTTACATACTGATCGTGCATCCGCCCTTAGATTCAACGGTTTTGACATTCACTTAACTAGGAGTAGACATTTTCTCATTCATCATCATCATCATCATCATCATCATCATCTTTCTAACAAACACACCAATGCACGTGGATAAAAGCCTTACTTCCTGATACATAGCTGGAGAAGCATAGATAATATGAAGAGAATAAACAGAGGAAGCAAGGCAGGCAACATGGCTCTTAGAGACTCAGGTGCCCACGTGTGCCACAGTTTGATCAGGACGACCAGTCCCACAGGAGGGGCGGCTGGCCAGATGCCTGTGGCAGCTCTGCAGCTTTGGCTCAGTGATGACTTTTAAATATAAGTAATAGCGCACCGCAAAAAAAAAAAAAAAAAAGGAGACAAACGAATCACAAGACAAAACACGACGCGTTTCGACCTCTTAGGTCTTCTTCAGGCAAGATACAAAAGACTCAGGGACAACGAAAATAAACGAGCAATCTCTTGTCTTCATCCACTACAGCGCAAGATGGACGTTGAATGAAAACGAGGCTGTCAAGAAGGAGTCAATGTGTGAGTCGAGGTGGTAATGACAGTAATTATTGTACTGATAGGCATGATGATAATGGTAATGATGATGATCAAAATATTTTTAAAAGAAAAAATAAGGACAGGATCACTACCACTTTGATGAAGATGTGGCAATAGCAGTTGTAGTATAGGAGAAAGGAGAGTGGGTTAGAGGATTCTTAAACAGCATGGTTGCCGTGGCAACGGTCTCAGGGGTGATGGCGATGGTGATGTTAATGATAGTGATGGTAATATCAATAACAACAATCGTATTAATGATAATGATGATAATGCTAACAACTATAGCAACGGTAATGGTAATGATAGTACCGAAAATAAAAGCATGATACAGAAATCTAATTAAAAAAAAAAAATAATAATGTTGATAATAGTAATGATAATAAGAGTTCAAAACTGATACTAAGGGAAGGGAGGAAAAATGGAAAAAAAGAGGAGGGGGTGGGGGTGGGGGGACAGGAAGAGCGAAGAGAAGGAAAGTATAAATTATGGGAAGGATGGAATGTAATAGGTGTATTAACAATTATAATAATTAGTGATGAAACTCACCTACCCTGTGCCAATCAAAAGGCGTTCATGGCAGCTAGGCAGTGAATTGCACAATGACACAACACGCCGGTAGGCAGTGAATTCCACAATGACACACACACGCCGGTAGGCAGTGAATTCCACGACATGCCGGTAGGCAGTGAATTGCACAATGACACGACACGCCGGTAGGCAGTGAATTGCACAATGACACGACATGCCGGTCGGCAGTGAATTCCACAATGACACGACACACCAGCAGTGAATTGTGAATTGCACACAGCATGAATTCACGACACAACATGCCGGTAGGCAGTGAATTCCACAATGACACAACACATGCCGGTAGGCAGTGAATTCAACAATGACACAACACACGAGCAGTGACAACAATGACACAACATACGAGCAGTCAATTCAACAATGACACAAACACACGAGCAGTGAATTCAACAATGAAGTGAATTCACAAGCAGAGAATGAATTCAACAATGACACAACACACGAGCACAACACAACACACCGGTAGGCAGTGAATTCACACATGACACAACATACGACACAACACACGAGCAGTCAATTCAATTCAACAATGACACAAAACACAAGCAGTGAATTGCACAATGACACAACACACGAGCCGGTAGGAGGCAGTGAATTCAACATGACACAACACACGAGCAGTGAATTCCACAATGACACAACACACGAGCAGTGCAGTCAATTCAACAATGACACAACAACACGAGCAGTGAATTCAACAACGAGACACAACAATGACACGAGCAGTCAACTCAACAATGACACACAACACGAGCAGACACAAGCACAACACACGAGCAGTCAATTCAACAATGACACAACAAGACACAACAATGACGAGCAGTGAACAACACACGTCAATTCAACAATGACACAACACACGAGCAGTGAAGTCAACAATGACACAGCACACGACACAACAGAGCAGTGAAGTCAACACAAGCAGTCACACAACACACACGAGCAGTGAACAACAAGTCAACAATGACACAACACACGAGCAGTCAATTCAGCAATGACACAACACACGAGCAGTGAAGTCAACAATGACACAACACACGAGCAGTCAATTCAACAATGACACAACACACGAGCAGTCAATTCAACAATCAAACAATGACACAATGACACGAGCAGTCAAATTCAACAATGACACAAGACACACGAGCAGTCAATTCAACAATGACACACAACACACGAGCAGTCAGTTCAACAATGACACGACACACGAGCAGTCAATTCAACAATGACACAACAATGACACACACGAGCAGTCAATTCAACAATGACACGACACACGAGCAGTCAATTCAACAATGACACAACACACGACAGTGCAGTCAATGCAACAGTGACACAATGACACAACACGAGCAGTCAATTCAACAATGACACAACACACGAGCAGTCAATTCAACAATGACACAATGACACAACACACGAGCAGTCAGTTCAACAATGACACAACACACACAGAGCACAACACACGAGCAGTGAAAGGAGAGGTGGTGAGGCTGGGTGAGGAGTACGCACGGAAGGGGGGGGGGGGGGGGTGAGGTGGATGGGATGGAGGTGGATGAAGGGAGGGAGGGTGTCTGTTTCTTATTTATGGCTTGACGCAGAGATGAAGAAAAAAAAAAAGCAAAAGCATGCAACTAGCGGGCAAATCGTAGTTCAAAGCGAGGCTGTCTCGAGACCGATGGTTGTCATGACGCCTTTAAGAAGGCACTGTTCACTGATGGAACTCTGTGCCAAATAACACGTACCCTCCGCGGATAGGCAACGAAAGAAAAGGCGGTGGTGAAGGGTGGGGAAAGAATGGGGGTGGGAAGGTGGAGGGGAGACTGGTTGGAGACTGTCTGCAGCCTGTTTTAGGGCTTCACTCAGAGATAAAAGGGACCTGCAGTCAACCGGCGAATCGTAGTTCAAAGCGAGGCCGCCTCTGGATCAATCAGCCTTTTGTTAGTCACGTCTCTTTCAAGTCTGACTTGTTCCAGCTGATGTCATCAGTTTACGTCACTTGCAGACGTCGTTGATTCCTTCTTTCTTTCTTCGTTCCTCAGCGAGAATTTAGAGGTTCACTATTTTGGTGAGAGGTTTTTTTTTTTTTTTTTTTTTTTTTTTGTGATCATTAGTAATCCCACTGTTAAGGTAACCACATATCGCCTTCAGGGATGTATTTATTGTCTTTGAGGCTTCAGTTTCAGATTCCTCCACTTTCTTTCACTGCTGTAAAGATTGTTTGACCCCGTCACAAAGGCAAATTGTGGTGTCTCAGTGCAGAATGGTAAGTGATATTGTGGAAACCAGTAGGGTTGTTTAACGTGCTGATTTGACGAATCTTCACTGGCGTGATTTCCCACGAAGAGTAAAACTCTTTGCCACATTCGGCAAGACATATTTGTATGTGGTCAGTATTTGTTCTGTATTCAGTAAGATGTTTCTATGGGCTTCTCTGTTGACCTAAATTGCGTTGAGTGGCCTAATCTTGATAAAACATAAACTTTTGTTGTAACATTTACACAGGATGTCCTTTAATAGTTATTCCATTAACATGTGAAGCAATTGTTATAACCGATCCCAATTTTCAACAAAATTTCATTATTGTAATGTTAAGAATATTGTTGAAGACTTTATCGCAACTTCATGGTCTCTTTTATTTGATATCTCCTTAGATAGGATGACGGAAAAACATGAGTATGTAGTTTCATTTCAAGTTTGTTGTGCCAGGACTTGTAACTGCCAAAAACATAAAAAGACAACATTAAAGCGTACAACTCTTTCACACACACACACACACACACACACACACACACACACACACACACACACAGAGAGAGAGAGAGAGAGAGGAAAACAGGGTAATACATCGGCTCATATTGTTACACACGCGAGTCAAAAGAGGTTAATTTCTATTTCCGTTTCGTTTTCGTTGACAACCAGTCATCATATTCTCCTCTCCAAACAAAGCGTCATGTTCTCCTCTCCAAACAAAGAGTCATATTCTCCTCTCCAAACAAAGAGTCATATTCTCCTCTACAAAGAGGCATGTTAGTTGGGAAGTGACCAGACATCAGGCAGGGACGGAAGCAAGTTGATAAAAAATGGGGTGATGGGGAGGAGAACTCCTTGAATAAAAGGACTGTGCAAAGTAGCGCGATTCCATGGATAAGGCTTTTTACAAGCTTGTTAAATGCACGAGACAACAACAACAACAACAACAACAAAGCTTGGCTGTGATAGCCAGAATCTTATCTAATGATGGGGTAATGTTTTTGTTGCTTTGTTTCAAGTTTTGTGTGCATAGTTTTTGATTTGTTCTTTGTTGTTTTTGTTGTTGTTGTTGTTGCAGCCGCTACACCTTCTGTCGACAACAACGGTGAAGTTGTTGATCCAGCTTGAGTGAGCGTCCGCCTCTCGCAGCGTCACCACATCCATCCAACGACTTTGCCGATATTGTCAAATTTTACACACAAACCCACCACGGGTCCAGACGTGGAGCGTAAAAAGAAGAAACAATCTCGTGCCGTTGGCATACAGGCCACTCTCCTTTTACACCCATTCTTACCTTTTAAAAAGTGAAGAAGCTCTGTGGTGCGTTCCATGTCATGTACCACACACAGTGAAACATATTCTTTTAGAGCGTTGGGACTTGCACGATGTGAGACACAAACATTTTACAGCAGACTCCATGAAAACCCTGTTCAGAGATGTTCCACCTGACGTGATCTTTGAGTTTCTGAAAGAGAGTAACATTTTTCATCTGATTTAAGATTTTACGGAACAAAGATTTTTAACGAAGTGTCTGGTGAGTTTTTAGAAGGTGTATTTTAAAAGGGTTGTGTGAACGCTTTTTTTTTAATGACTTGTGAGTTGACCTCAACGCGGTAGCAGCCCTGATATGGCACTTTGCGGTCGGCTGGGCTGTAAGCAACCTTACCTTACCTTACCTTACCTTACCTTACCTTACCTTACCTTACCTTACCGGAAATCATAGCTGACATCACCACAAAATTATTAAGACGGGAAAGGCCACAGAATCTGGGACTTTTTAAAATCTTTTTGTGATGACCAGTCATGTTGAGGATGATGAAGACGATCCCACTGAGTCATAGAATATTTCACAGGACTGCATTCTGCATTTTTTTTCATCGTATGTATCCTGCGTCAAGCAGGTCCGAGAAATACAGATACCTGCTGCGTTGGCCTGGGACATTTGAGCAGCACTCTCGGAGACGCGCACAGCTGGTGGATGGAACTGGACTGTGTGGGTCCAGTCTTCCTGTCTGAGCCCACAAGATATTCATATCTGGACTGGAGTGGACCAGGCCAAAAAAAAAAAAATGCTCCAGAGAAATGCCCCCGATGAGAGTGGGGCACATGACGTCACAGCACTCAAGTCCGCGATCATAACCAGTGCACCCCCCACAAAGGCCTATAGTGTGTGTGTGTGTGTGTGTGTGTGTGTGTGTGTGAAGGCCTGTAGTGTGTGTGTGTGTGTGTGTGTGTGTGTGCGCACGCGCGCGTGCGCGCCCGCGCTCGTGCGTGCGTAGTGTGTGTGCGTGGTGTGTGTGTGTGTGTGTGTGTGTGTGTTTTTTTTTCCTTATCACATTTGTTTGTCTGGCTGGTACAAACCTAAGTGGCCAAGACACACTGCTGTTGTATTCTCATCAGCTGAACAGAGCCTGCTAACTCAGTTTAAAAAGTTTTGGAAAGTTTGGAGACACTAACGTGCCTCTCTTTCAGGCCTGTCAAAGTCTGTAAATTCTGACTCGGGCTTGATAAGAATTCGTAACATTTTTCCCCCCTAGAGAGAGAGAGAGAGAGAGAGAGAGAGAGAGAGAGAGAGAGAGAGTTTTGTGGTTGTTGGAAGTGAATTCAAGAATTCAATTCAATTCTCGGCATGGACTCAAAAGACTTGTCAGCTGTTTGGAGAGTGCCAGGGAAAGTGGATGTTGTCCGTTGTGTACCGTTCTCCTCTCCCTGCCTCACACAACGTTGGCTTCCTGACGTGGGTGTGGATTATGAGGGGAAGTTGGGGCAACGTTGGCTTCCTGACGTGGGTGTGGATTATGAGGGGAAGTTGGGGCAACGTTGGCTTCCTGACGTGGGTGTGGATTATGAGGGGAAGTTGGGGCGATCAGAGGCGGCCATTCTACTTGTCTGGTTACGGTCACATCTGTTACAGAATCGGGTTAAACTTTGTGCCTGCACAAGATTGATGGTGACACCGTATGGCGAGGGGGGGGGGGGGGGGGGGGGTACGACCACTGTAACACGGACCTGTTCATCACCCTCCCTTGTGTTGTCATTCATGTCACCGCTTAACTCAAAAAAAATCGTTCTGACTTTTGCAGATGTGCTATTTAAGTGTGACCGACATTGTTGTAGTTGTCCGAGCTCAAGTCACATACTTCTTCTTCTGCGTACGCAGGCTGATACTCCTGCGGACACCCCCTGTACAGGGAGTGGGGGTTTGTGTGTATGACCGTTTTTTATCCCGTCATTAAGGCAGCCATACTCCAGCTTCGTGGAAGATGCATGCTATGTGTAACGTGTCATCTATACCAAGGCCAAAATTGGCCTTCTCATCCAAAAGTTGGTGATGGGATTTATACATGTGTGCAAGATGTTATGCCTGCGTCCACACACGGAACCTTGGTTTATAGTCTCATTGGAAGGACTGTATGGGAAATGGAATCAGAACCAATGTTAACTCCGAGGGAAAAATATCCCCCTGTACCGAAACGGCTCGGCAGAGATTCGAACCCGCAACCCCAAGATTATGAGTCGGGCGCTCTACCACTGAGCTATTCGGTCCCCCAAGTCACATACCACGCCGTGTCTCTGTCAGCGGCGCTGTGAACTGTTCTGCCTCAGCTGTGGTCAGCTTTCTCGCCTTGGGCAAGGGTTCCTCGCTTAGCTCCAGCCTGATTTGCCAGTGTCGCAAATGGCACGAAAAGTCACGAGAATTGAATGAGAACGGAAGACCGCGCCAGTCCGTGAACCCAGCGGGTCAAGTCGTTGATCGCTCTCGGGTAAAGGTGAACGTTTCTGTAAACCATTGCCACGTCTGTGTCTGGACACACGGAATCGTACCTTCCTCATTTCTGCTGGCACGATTTGTGTGTGCTGCATCCGCAGCCGTTAAAGGACGAATGGAACCGCACGTGACCGCGTCACATGTACGTGCACGTTCTTTGACTGGAAGATACTCGTTGTATTATCTTCATTGACTGGAAGATACTCGTTGTATTATCTTCATTGACTGGAAGATACTCGTATTATCTTCATTGACTGGAAGATACTCGTATTATCTCCATTGACTGGAAGATACTCGTTGTGTTATCTTCATTGACTGGAAGATACTCGTTGTATTATCTTCATTGACTGGAAGATACTCGTTGTATTATCTCAACTGACTGGAAGATACTCGTGTTATCTTCATTGACTGGAAGATACTCGTTGTTTTATCCTCATTGACAGGAAGATGCTCTTTATATTATCTCCACTGACTGGAAGATACTCGTTGTGTGTTATCTTCACTGACTGGGAGATACTCGTTGTATTATCTTCATTGTTAGTTTTAGACTACCGTCTTCAAACAGAGGGCTTGCTGATTCCTTCGGGTGCACTTACGAGGTCAGTTCATCACGTGACCTGGCATTGTTTTGATTCGGATCCAGTCAGAGGTGTTGTCGGTTTAGTCATTTGTCTACAGTCCGTCTGTCAGCCAAGCTTTGGTTTTGCAGGTTTCATGTAATCTTACCGACAGACGCACAGCCCTGTGGACGAATGCGGATGAACCCATGAGCTTGTTGGTGAAAGTAATACACTGTGAGTCATGTGACATGTCACTTGTTTGCCAAGCTCGTGCACACACGGCTTTCCAAGACAGAGTCGGGTTACTGTTTCGGGGGCTGACGGACGCACGGACGTTCACTCCCCTTCTCCCACACAGCCACACCCATGACCATTCTGCTGCAGCCCCCCCCCAATACCAGCAGTCCGCAGTATGCCACTGGTTTCAGGTTGTCACGAGGTAACCCATCTGAGGTGACACTGCACCATCGCTGAATCATTTCAGTGGTAATCAGTGACGCCTGTTTCGGTCTAACATACGCAGGACTTACCGGTGGATGCCTTCCGAGGAACAGCGATATCTTGTCCCAGCAGACGCTCCCCCTCTCTCTTCAGTTTGTGAAGTCTTTAACAGAGACGAAGGTGAAAAAAAACGGAGTAGTAGGGCATTTTCAGTGTGGTCGGCCGTTGGGTTCCCAGAGAGAGCAACACTGAAGAGAACCGAATCGAGTTACAAGCCACCGGCCTGAAAAAAAGACTTTTTCTGTCACGGCATTACAGTCACAGTGTGTGAACCTTCCCATCTTTAATCCCACCGCCACTGACCCCCCCCCCCCCCCCCCCTTACTCTCCAGCCCTCCTGTAAGGAAAAAGTCAGACCATATATAACTCCTTTTTTTTTCTAACGGCAAATTTATTGTCGACAGACGACGTAAAGTGATACGCGGGAAAGACGTGATAAACTACAGGCAATAAATTATACATGTATGTTGGGGAAACGTGATTGCAGATGAAGAGGAAATGCGTGAGCGAGAGAGAGGGAGAGAGAAAGAGAGAGAGAGAGAGAGAGAGAGAGAGAGAGAGAGGGGGGGGGGGGGGGAGAGAGAGAGAGGAAGGGGGAGGGAAAGAAGGGACACTGTGCATCATCTATGTCCTTGTTAAACTGATCAGTCTGTGACACGAAGAGAGTGCGCTCAAACATGTGGACCAGTGGAAACGCTTCATTTAGTTGGGACGTTTTGGTCTCTTTCGAATGTTTTTGGTATTTCACACGTTTTAGCCTATTGAAACGTTGTAAGTAGTTCAGGCATTTGGGCTAGTTGATGTGTTTTGGCTATTTAGCAAGTTTTGGATTATGGAAACGTCTTTCGTAGCAAAGACCTTTTGATTGGTCAAGATAAATTGCTGGTTTTGATTGGGTCAAGATAAATTGCTGGTTTTGATTGGTCAAGATAAATGCTGGTTTTGATCTTTGGGCGAACCGAGACGCTTTGGCGTATTGAGACGTACAGTCGTAGTAACTGCAGACGCTACGCATATTTCACATGTTTTGGCTGTTTCAGACGTTTTGATTCATAGAGACTCTTGGCTGGTGAGACTTTTCAGACATGTAGCTAGTTAGTTGAGACATTTAGGCTGCTTGAATTGTTGTGGTTGATGCGGACGTCTCGCTTAATCAGGCGTTTTTGGACAATGAAGACGTTTTGTTTAGCTTTTTTTTTTAGTTTTTGCTTCTCCAGACGGTTTAGTCAGTGGGTATTTTGGTTAGCCTACACGTTTGAGTAAGTTCACAGATTTGTCTTAATTGAAACGTTTTGAGTAACAAATGCGTTGTTAACTATATTCAGACTGTTTTTTTTTTTAATGTTTAACAACACGTTTTGGCTAGTTGAAAGGTTTTTTGTGGATAAAATGTTTGCTGTGTTGAGTTACTTGGCTTACTAAGACTTTTTGGGTCCTAGAACATTTTTTGGCTTGAGATGTTTCAGTTGGTCTATTTTTTTTTTATTATTTAAAAAAGATTGCTATTTGGGATGTTTTAGCTAGTTGAGAATTTGGGGTAGTTCATGTGCTTGGGTTAGCTTAGACAAATTAAGAAAAGCAAAGATTTGTTGAAGCTTTGCTTGTTGAAAAAAAGGAAAAAAAAATTTGTTTAGCTGACGGTTTTGGTTTGTTGAGATGTTTAGCTGATTGAGACATTTTGGTTTGTTCAGACATTTGGCTAGTTCAGACGTTTGGGTTAGTTTAGAAAGCAGGCTTAGCTGAGACAAATTCAGAAAGAGAAAAGGATGAGGATGAGAGTGGCGGAGATGATGATGATGATGATGATGATGATGATGATGATGATGTTTATTTCCAAAGGTAAGAGATAAGTAAACACATGCTTTTTTTCATCCGGCCGTTACCCCCCCTGAGGGACTAAGCATGACTAGCGACTAAAGCTTACAAAACAGTGAACAAACACACAAATCTTCACACATGTATTAGAAAGTTGATGAGTTGTTCCTCCATTAACAATGAGGCGTAGATGAATTTAAAGAAAAAAAAAGCGACTGAAACAACAAAAAGAATAAAGACATTAATTTCAAAGAAGAA
>JADBJO010012818.1:0-10000 GCA_016801955.1 Conus betulinus | reverse complement strand
TCGGGCCGGGCTTTGTTGGCCGCATACCTTACCTCACTCGCAGCCTCCCCTGTTTTCTGGCATGTCTGGGCACAGGACGGCTGTTGTGCCAGACATGTTTCCACCTTCAGGCTGGAAAGTTCTCAACCAACTGCAAATGTTTGAATCAAAAACAAAAAAGCGCAAAAAACGGAAGGAGAGCATTTCGGTATGGTTTGACTCATTTTTTGTTTCAAAGCGAAGAGATGGCTTTAAGAGAAGGGAATCGAAATTACCAGGCACACCAGCCGGATTAACAGACCTTTTTTTCTGGTCACCCGCATTAACACCAGCGACAGTGTGTCGGACTTTCCCATTTTCGTTTTTTTTGGTTCAAAATCGAAAAAATCGCCTTCCATCTCTATTGACTAGCCTATCCCACAATCCTTTTTTTTTTCTGTATACTATAAAGTGTTCAAACCTGTATTTACTTCTTTTTTTTTTCAATTGCCAAATACATTGTTGTAAATGGATTCTTCATGACACTACACAACACAGAAAAGGCAAATTTCATATGACATTAACCTAGGGACCAGAAAATCTCAAATAATATACAATTATGGCATACACTCTATCCTCCCACACGAAAACTTAACTCCAATGGATAGACTCTTCCGACCGACAACCGAATGCGCCTTATCAGGCTTCGACAGCACAGAGCACGCAGAAAAACACGGAAACCCAATCCCAAAAAAAAAAACGAATCCCAAGCTTGTCCCACATACCTGACAAACCCCACTCATACGACCCCATCGGTACACGCAACATAATTGGAGAAATGAATTAATATACATTAACTTTTATTCAAGACCGACCGACACTCAAAAAAAAACACGACGAAAGCCTTTAAATTAATATTTTAGGGAGTTATGGGAAAACCCACGGGGCAAACCCTGGAGCATTCCTTTTGGGGGGGGGGGGGGGGGTGGGGGGGGGGGTGGGGGGCTCCGGTGGGGGGTGGTGGGGGTTGGGGGGGGGTGGGGGGGGGGTGGGGGTGGGTGGGGGGGGGGGGGGGGGGGGGGGGGGGGGGGGGTGGGGGGTGGTGGGGGGGGTGGGGGGGGGGGGGGGGGGGGGGGGGGGGGTGGGGGGGGGGGGTGGGGGGGGGGGGGGGGTGTGGGGGGGGGGGTGGGGGGTGGGGGTGGGGGGGGGGGGTTCATACCAGTGGGGGGGGGGGGGTGGGGGGGGGTGTGGGGGGGGTGGGGGGGGGGGGGTGGGGGGGGGGGGGGTGGGGGTGGGGGGGGGGGGGTGGGGGGGGGGTGGGGGGGTGGTTGGTTGGGGGGGGGGGGGGGGGGGATGGGGTGGGGGTGGGGGGGGTGGGGGGGGGGGGGGGGGGGGGGGGGGGTGGGTGGGGGGGGGTGGGGGGAGGTGGGGGGGGGGGGGGGGGGGATGAGGGGGGGGGGCGGGGGGGGGGGGGGGGGGGGGTGGGGGGGGGGGGGGGGGGGGCATGGGGGGGGGGGGGGGGGGGGGGGGGGGGGGGGGGGGGGGGGGGGGGGGGGGGGTTTAATTGGGGGGGGGGGTGGGGGGGGGGGGGGGGGGGGGGGGGGGGGGGGGGGGTGGGGGGGGGGGGGGGGGGGGGGTGGGGGGGGGGGGGGGGGGGGGGGGGGGGGGGGGGGGGGGGGGGGGGGGGGGGGGGGGGGGGGGGGGGGGGGGTGGGGGGGGGGTGGATGGTTTTCTTCCTCTTTCTCGGGTTATTCTGTTGCACTCTGGGCGACTGTCAATGTCTGGCTGAAGACGATTTCGTCTGTGAGAAGCTGCAGTCCTTTAGGCGCTTATGTTAGTTCTTGGTTGGGAGCAAGCTTCACGCTACTTGTTTTTTGTTTAGTAAAAGGAAGGTCATTAAACAACGTCTGACATAATCGCTTGTATCTTGAGGGATTGGCTAGGGAAGAGGTTGGAATGCGTGGAAGAGGTGAGGGGAAGGAATGAAGAAATGTCCACATCTTCTATGTTGACCCAATTTGTTCTGCGGAACGAGAATGTGTGCTGAAGAGATTTTCACTTTGTTGAGATGCTTCAGCAGGTCGTTGGTCTAGTTTAGAGGTTTGGGAAGTGCTTCCCCTATTTAGCCGGCGAAACATGCGTTGAAGTTAGTGGAGACGTTTAGCTGCTTCAGATGTTCTTGAAGCTACTACGAAGATTCTTTGGTAGGGTTTACACAGTTTTCAGTTACACAGCCCCGTTGCCCCTGTGGTTGTCCACCACAATTTTGCGAGTGCCATATGAAGCACTTTGGGCTGGTGAGGCGATGTATACTCCAGTTGAAATAGTTTAAGTTTGGAATTTTTGGCTAGGACTAAAATTGCTCTCCATTTTTTTTGGTGTGTGTGTGGTGTGGGTGTGTGTTGTGTGTATTCTTCAGGACGTTTTTCTTCTGTTACCTTGTGAATGCTTTCAATTGCTTAGTAGCTGATACGTTTTCTTATTTTGTTGGATGCTTTAGGTTAGCCTGAAGATTGTTTGGGTCGCAGCATAAATCTTGCCGGTCTCAACTGAAACTGTTTTCGTTCCAGTGAGATCTTGGTTGATTGAACGATGCCATTCTGACTAGCTGATACGTTGTCGACTATTCCTTAGACGTTTTATGGCTGTTGCAGGACGTTTTGGGTTAGCGGACAGTGGTGGTCAAGAACTGTTTTGGCGTTGAGATTGTTGGTTTTGTTTGTCAGACATCTTTGGCTGGGTGTTCTTGTTTGAAGTTTCTTGCCGCACCCCCCATGTTTTGGCTGGTTCCCTGGACATGCCAGCTTGGTTCAGACGAACACAAGACAAGTTTAGTCGACGACGACTTTGGGTCTAGTTCGGACCACCCTGAAGGTTAGCCCCCAGCACCAGGGCCCCTTGCTGTGGCACTCGAACAGTGCAAGAGCCAAGTAAAACAGAGTTTGGGGACAGGAAGTAGATAAGAGCAAAGACAGACAGACAGACACGAGAGAGTGAGCAGACACAGACAGACATCGAGACAAACTGCTAAGACATGCACAGACACCAGAGACCACTAGACAGGAATCTGCTCCCAATCGGATGCAGACTAGTCTTAAATCAAGTAACGGCACACTCACTCAAATGAGGGCGAGAGATACGGGATTAGAAGGGTGTACAGAGGCTTTGAGTGTTAGACGAGAGAGAGAGAGAGAGGAGGGGGGGAGGAGAGGAGGGGTGAGAGGAGAGGGAGGAGAGAGAGAGCTTTTTCATCATTCAGGCTCAATTTTTAAAACCGTCACTCCAGCTAAATGGGGAGGGAAAAAAGCTGACGTGTTGCCGTTTAGAACACGCACACATGTGTGCTCAGCTTTCAGCAACGCGTTTAATTTTTCTTGACAGTTTGTCAGGGAATGAGCGGACATTTTTGTCAGTGGTTTTTTTCTCGTGAGTGTTTGTTTTCTAAATGGTTCCAAGGATGTTTTCCTTTTTGAACCCAGCAGTAAATCTCAAAGGCAGCAATGATATTTGAGGGGTGTAATTGGACACAGTTGAAAGCATGGGAATTTTCTTTCGCTAGTTTTAAAGAGAAAAAAAACCCCTGCCTTCCTTTACAGACGTGACCTCTTCGTTCTGTTGTTCTCCGTGGATTGTATTGTATATTTTAGGCACACAGCACCTGGGAACCTTCATTTGGCAAAGAAGAAAAGCCTTGAGAAGCAGTAATCTTCCGTGCTATTGAAACACTCTCTCTTCTCTCTCTCTCTCTCTCTTCTCTCTCTCTATCTCTCTCTCTCTCTCTGCCTCTCTCTCTCGCCTGGCTCTGTTCTTATACTACTCTCTCTTACACACACCCACTCTCTCTCTCTCTCCTCTCTCTCTCTCTCTCTCACAAACCACACACACACACACACACACACACACACCACACACCACAACACACACCACACACACCGACACACAAGACAAGAGAAGGAAGAGGAAATCTAAATCCTACAAACCTCCCAGAGCAGCCTGCGAAACGAAAAGAAAAAGGAAATGGGAATAGATCATACCATTTACACTAGCGCGTGCCTCATAGAGGGACGGAAAAACAGCATCGATTCAACCAGCTAAAAAAAAAGAAAGAAAGAAAGAAAGAAAAAATCTGTACTGAAAGATTCTACCTCCTCTGCCGAACTACTAGAATTAGCAGCGCAGGGGAAGAGTGCAAAAGTCAGGGGAGAGAAGAGGGGAGAGAAGAGGGGGGGGAGTGGGAAGAGGGGAGAGAGACGGGAGGGGGGGGGGGGCCGGGGGGGGGGGGGGGGGGAGGGTGGGGGGGGGGGGGGGGGGGGGGGGGTGCGGGGGGGGGGGGGGGGGGCGGGGGGGGGGGGGGGGGGGGGGGGGGGGGGCGGGGGGGGGGGGGGGGTGGGGGCGGGAGGGGGGGGGGGGGGGGGGGGGGGGGGCAAGGCGGTGGGGGGGCGAAAGACCAGAGGAGGGTAGGGGGTGGGGGGTGAGAGGGTGGGAAGAGTGGCCAGGCTCACAGACGAGAAAGACTAAGGAGGGAATTTGGGGGTGGAGGGTAGGGGGGGGGGGGGTGGTGGTGGTCAGGGGAAGGTTTCTGCAAGTCGAATTCCGGGGGCGTCAAGGAATCGCGGTTTTTGCCAGAAGCGGCGTGGACTGTCACTGCTACCACCACTGTCACCAGAGTCTTCCAGAAACCTGAAACTGGCATGAGAACAGGAGACCTCTCTGTCTGCCTCAGTTCTCTCTCTCTCTCTCTCTCTCTCTCTCTCTCTCTCTCTCTCTCCATCTGCCTCTCCCTCCCTCCCTCCCTCCCTCTCTCTCTCTCTCTCTCTCTCTCTCTCTCTCTCTCTCTCTCTCACTCACTCAAAATCCTCCGTCTCTCTCTCTCTCTCAGTCAGTCCTCTCTCTCTCAGTCCTCTCTGTCTCTCTGTCTCTCTCGCACTCTCCTCTCTCCTCTCCTCTCTCTCTCCCTCTCTCTCTCTCTCTCTCTCTTTCCTCTCTCTCTCTCTCTGTTGAGGTGGTGATTTTCTTTTAGCTCGGTCAATTTAGGGTTCGCAAAAAAGACAAGCCCGCCCTTCCCCCAGATCACTCTCGTCATAGTAAGGGGAGAGGGGGAGCTCCTTGCTACAGCAATCATCTGTCACTGGACAATTCTCATCATAATAAGGGGAGAGGGGGAGCTCCTTGCTACAGCAATCATCTGTCACTGGACAATTCTCATCATAGTAAAGGGAGAGGGGGAGCTCCTTGCTACAGCAATCATCTGTCACTGGACAATTCTCATCATAGTAAAGGGAGAGGGGGAGCTCCTTGCTACAGCAATCATCTGTCACTGGACAATTCTCATCATAGTAAAGGGAGAGGGGGAGCTCCTTGCCACAGCAATCATCTGTCACTGGACAATTCTCTTCATAGTAAAGGGAGAGGGGGAGAGGGGGAACTCCTTGCTACAGCAATCATCTGTCACTGGACAATGTCACCAGGCAGGGCCAACTTTGTTGTGAAGGTGTGTGTGTGACAGACAGACGGAAACAGACAGACAGACGGAAACAGACAGACAGACGGAAACAGACAGACAGACGGAAACAGACAGAGCGAGAATCACAGCCTCCCCAAGACAGCCAGCGAAGGGCAGAGAGAAGGGAAACGGGAGCAGATCATAATCCTTGTTCACCCCTGCTGTCTGTCATAGCGCGACTCAAAGTAGCCCCCAGTGCAACCAGCAACAAGAGCAGCATGTAACGCAAGACCCCCCCCACTGAACTGCCCAACCGTACAAACCAGCAGCGCAGGAAGATGCGAAAGAGGAAGGAAGAGGGGGGGTTGGGGAGGGAGGTGACAGGAGTAGCTTGGGTGACGATGGGGGAAAGACCGAGGAACCGGGGAAACAGGGGAGGCGATCGAACGAGCGGAGGGAGAGAAGGTGAGGTGAGGGGTGGGTGGTGGTGGTGGTGGCAGGAGTGTGACTACTTCAACGACTAAAGGACCTGGAGAGGAGGGGAGCGAGAGAGGGTAGGAGACGTTATTATCTCAATTGAGAAATTAATTTGTGGTCACACACATTCACAGCAAAATAAACAATAATTTAGCCACATTACCCATTTTCTCACATATGACATACATTCATATAGAGGAATTTGGATTTCAATTAAACATCTTCTCGGTTCAAGAAATCAATGGACAGGGGAATAAAACTTTGTTTAAATCTGACACTTCTGCATTTAACCGATCGATATCTTCGTCCTGACTGAAGAAGGTCATACTGATTTGCAAGGACGTGGGTCTGGTCACACGTAATCTTCTTCGCTTTACAAACAACACGGCACCTATATAGCTCACTCAGACTTTTTTGTCTCACCAACGATTTTTCCTCCCACGTTCACCACTTTCTCAAGCACATTTCTGCTCTTCACAGTCAACCACCATACCAACACATAAAATGAGAAAGTTAGAACAGATTCCAAGAAGCATGAATAAAATGTCCGAAGAATGTCAGTATTCACATGAAATGATCGCAGCTTGCGAAGACAATATAATCTGGTTTGACATTTTTTGTGGACATACTCAACATGGGATTTAAAATTCAGCTTATTATCTATAAAAGTTCCTAAATATTTGTATGATTCAACACGTTCTACTTCAGCACCTTTGATAAAAAGTGGTGGTACAGCTTTTGGATTCTTCTAAAATCAATCAACATTTCTTTCGTTTTTGTTACACATCAGATCAAGATAGTTATGATCGCACCAGTCAACAAATCTTGAACCTCCTTGAAGTAAACAGAATCAGAGTTGGAAAGATCCACAAGTGCTGAGTCATCTGAATATTTAATGTACAAAGTTGAATCACTTCCTGAACAATCATTTGTGTACAGAGTAAAAAGCACTGGTGATAAAACAGTACCCTGGGGTGCGCGCCAGTTGAAATGACTCTGGAAGACGAAACAACACTTTGATATCGAACAGACTGTGTCCTCTGTGTAAGAAAATCAATTATCCAAAGAATGAGCTTGTTACCCACATTTATGTTAATGAGTTTCTTTGCCATCAGATGTGGTTGTATGGTGTTGAATGCTGAGAAAAATCAATAAAGAGAATGCGTACAAAGGAGGCAGGTTTTTCGAGGTGTGAAAAAGCATGATGGAGAAGTGTGAGTGTGGCATCATCTGTTGATCTGTTCTGTTGGTATGCGAACTGAAACGGGTCTTGGTACTGTGTAGTATCTTTTAAAACATAACTGAGGACAATTCTTTCAAGACATTTCATTGCAACAGATGTGAGGGCAAACTGGTCGGTAATCATTTAAACAGCTTGGGTTGCGTTTTTTGGGAACAGGACATACAGTGGCATTTTTCCATAAAAACAGGAATTATACATTCTCTAAGTGACCAGGTAAACAAACGACTGTAAACATAGGAGAGCTGAGAAGCACACACCTTCAACAATTTTCCACAGATATTATCAGGGCCCATTGCCTTTCTCACATTTAAACGTTTGAAAAAAAAACTGAACATCATTTTCCTCAATCACATAAAATCTTTATCATCAAATCTACAGTAAAAATCGTTCAGCTTTTCTGCAAATTGCTTCTGTTCTTTTGCTGTTTTTTTTGTACTAATATTTTGGTTTGAACATTTACCTGAACCTGATAAAACCTTTATTCCTTTCCATGCATCTCGCATATTTCCATTCTGGAACATGTTTTCAACTTTTCTCTTGTAAGCTCTCTTTGATTCTTCAATCTCCGTTTGCAGTTTCTTTTGTACAACCTTACGATCGCTTTTATTGCCTGATTGAAAAGCTCTTTTTTTTCTCATTTAGAGTTATTTTCAGAGATTTGTGTAACCAAGGTTGTTGTTGGGAAATATTTTGATAGTTTTAGTAGGTACAATCATGTGTTCACAGAAAGAAATGTAGCTGGAATAACATCGGTGGCTTCGTTAATGTCAAAACTAGAATTCAAAACAAAATCCAATCTGTACATTCAAAAACAAGCCTGTAATTCATCAACACTTTCTTGTGTCCAACACTGCACTTGCTTTTTAGTGATAGGTTGTGTTTTCACTTTTGGTCTGTAAGCTGGCAAGAGATGAATGGCATTGTGATCAGACTGACCAACAGGGGGGAGCTGAACACACTTGTATGCAGATGGTATATTACAGTAGCATAAATCAAGTATTTTATCCTTTCTTGTAAAACATGACACATACTGTTTAAAAGAAGGCAGGCTTGAATTGAGGTCACAGTCATTAAAATCTCCGAGGATAAAGCACGGTGCGTCGGGTGACATGGCCTGCAGAGCGTGAACAGAGTCCGTGATTTCTGCAGCTGCACGTACAGTATTTGCGGATGGTGGCACGTAAACAACAGTCATGAAGAGCTGTCCGAACTCACGTGGCAGGTATTTCGGTGCGCGCGCGCGCGGGGGGGGGGGGGGGGGGGGGTTGTGTGTGAGTGAGTGTGTGTGTGTGTGTGTGTGTGGTTTGTTTTGTTTTTGTAAGCGTGGTAAATTTCGGATAGGCAGAAAGAAATGCATGCCCCCCCCCCCCCCCCCCTCCGCGCCCGATCAAATTCAGGATGGGTTTTTGGGATGGGGACGTGCTTCGACTGCTTGGGCCACCACCACCACCACCACCACCACCCCTTCCTCCGTCCTGTTTCTACGCCACCACGCAGAGCCACTTTCGTGTGTGTGTGTGTGTGTGTGTGTGTGTGTGTGTGTGTGTGTGAACGCGCGCGCACGAGCGCGCGTGTGTGTGTCTGTTTCTATTTGAGTGTGAGTGTGTACATGCGTGCGTGTGTGTGTGTGTCTGTCTGTCTGTCTGTGTGCCTGTCTGTTCGCTCAGCTGCTGTATATGACGGGTTACTCATCTGTCATCATTGGCCTGACTTGATGAATCGCCAATCATCACACGCGGACATTTCTTCCTAGACAATGGAAGAGGAAATGGTTAACGGGGATATCACACATACATACGAGCGCGCATGCACGCGCGCGCTCAAACACACACACACACACACACACACACACACACACACACACACACACACACACACACACACACACACACACAGATATAGACAGAGAGAGAGCAGACAAACACACGGGAAGTGAAAGGGGAAAAAAGGGGGAGGGGTCGGGTCACACGGGGAAAAAAAAAAAAAGAGAGACAGACAGACAGAAACAGAGAGGACGGGGGGTTACATACAGGCACGGGCACGCGCGCACTCCCAAGATTGAATCCACATGAATCCGATACTGAAGCAGTAGAGAGGACAGTCTACGGTGTGCGATCAACTTGATTTCACGTAACATCTGCATCAGGAGCGTGACACGGTGCATCCCTTCAGCGCGTGGAAGCGTCCTAAAACCACCACAGCAAGACGTGGGTCACCTGGTGTGGCCTCAGCGGCCCCATCGTCCTAAAACCACCACAGCAAGACGTGGGTCACCTGGTGTGGCCTCAGCGGCCCCATCGTCCTAAAACCACCACAGCAAGACGTGGGTCACCTGGTCTGGCCATAGCGGCCCCATCGTCCTAAAAACACCACAGCAAGACGTGGGTCACCTGGTCTGGCCTTAGCGGCCCCATCGTGTATGCATTGAACAAAACGACGCACGAGAGAAACACAGTCCTTGGGGTATGAATGTTCATGAGAGTTAACGCTATTCTGCGGATTTCAGGGTATTTTGAATACTCCATAATAAAATGATGGTCGTTCTGATTAATACTGACCACTGCGTCGTGAATGTAACGCAGTCCATCTGCTTTTCGGAACCACCTTAAGATAGCAACGTTCGATAAATGTATTGAATCTTAACAGTATGTTTCGGGGGTTTTTGCTCTTTTTTTTTTCCAGAAAATAAATTATACAAGAAGAACGCAGACCTAGCGTATGAATATTTATGAGGTGACGTTGAGGGACACGCCTTAATACAATAAAAGTCATCTCCAGCAGAAGTCGTGTCACATTTGTCCCTCGCAAATCAACGGCATTCAGGTGGAATAGCCCTACCTCGTCCAGTCTCGCTAGGTGGATAATGATTGTTGTTATTC
>JADBJO010012817.1:47500-50000 GCA_016801955.1 Conus betulinus | reverse complement strand
TATAATACAATGCACTACAGTATAATGCAATGCAATACGGTATATAGTATAATGCAATACCAGGCAGTGTATTGCTATGTTATGCAATACAGTATAGTACAATGCAATACCAGGCAGTGTATCACTATGTCATGCAATACAGTATAGTGCAATGCAATATCAGGCAGTGCATTGCTGTGCTATGCAATACAGTATAGTACAATGCAATACCAGGCAGTGCTTTGCTGTGTTATGCAATACAGTATAGTACAATGCAATACCAGGCAGTGCATTGCTATGTTATGCAATACAGTATAGTGCAATGCAATACCAGAATGCAATACAATATATTAAAATGCAATACCATTATGCAATAAGTATAGTGCAATGCAATACCAGTATGCAATACAATATATTACAATGCAATACCAGGCGGTGCATTGCTATGTTATGCAAAAACAGTATAGTACAATGCACTACAGTATAATGCAATGCAATACAGTATAGTAGAATGCAATACCAGGCAGTGCATTGCAATGTTATGCAATACAGTATAGTACAATGCAATACCAGACAGTGCATTGCTATGTTATGCAATACAGTATAGTACAATGCAATACAGTACCAAACGTACGACGTAAATGGATATGATACGATACAATATGGACTGATAAGATATGACTTAAACAATGCAATATGATGATAAATTATGATGCAAAGCGGTACGATAGATTTGAAACAATACGATATGAAACAATACTGTAATACAATACACCAGCATGCAACACGCTACACAATTCGATGTGAAACAATACAATACTATACAAGACAAGACAAGACAAGACAAGACAACAGACAATTCAATGACATTTAGTATACGACACCATACAATACAAAGAATACGATGACGCAATACTATATACATATACATACGATGTGATACTATACAATACTTTACGCTACAAAACGATTTGATACAATACAATATCTATGGGACTGAAAACAATGCAATAAAATGCAATTGTATAAGATCCAAAGCAATACAACACTAGGCAAGACAATTCATTCCAATACAATCCAATACAGTAAAATACAACGCTATGTAATGCAATGCAATATGAATACAAAAGAAAGAGACATGCGGTTCCGGAAGCGACTACAATAATATACGAAGCAGTAAGATACAATACAATACAATTCATTGCGATATAACGCAATGCATTGCAATACAAGAGACATGCAGCGCTGCGAGGGATAAGTAAAGGGAATTAATCCATCCTTCTTGTGAAAGGAAATAACCACACACTCCTCGATCAGTTCCCTTGGCTCAGTTCCCTCTGGCCTCTCTCTCTCCTCTCTCTCTCTCTCTCTCTCTCTCTCTCTCTCTCTCTCTCTCTCTCTCTCTATCTCTCTCTCTCTCTCAATCCTTAAAAGTAAATCTAAATAAAGTGTCTAACAAGCATGCGCTTTCAAAATTTCGGTTATGGATAGATGTGGTTTTAACCTGTCTCCTACGCAAAAAAAAAATAAAATAAAATAAAATAATGAACTTCAGATTAGTATGTGTTTTGCGCTCCTAAAAGATCTTTGACATGTTCTTCACCACTCAAACACTACAGAGAACCGAACACTACAAAATGTGCACTGTAATACCACCAAAGGTTTTCAGCGTAATAGACCAGTTGGCAACATTTTTGTCGGTGGGCTTTTATTTTACCGAAAAGAGAAGACACTTACCTGCGACAAATTCAGTTTGGAAACCACTCTGATAATGATATCATATCGACTAAATAAAGTTTATAAAACTGTACCCGTTTTGTTTTGAGTTGACCTGTTTCTTTTGCTTTGCTTTGGTGGGGTTTTAGTTCTAATTATTTGGAAAACATTGTTCCAGTATTTTTTTTTTTTAACTGTCTTTGAAAAATGTATTATTATCATAACTTTCCGAGGTCTAAATGTTACTCAAATAATTTCTCTCTCTCTCTCTCTCTCTCTCTCTCTCTCTCGTCTCTCTCTGTCCTTTCATAACTAATAGGAAGATCGCTTTGTATGTGTGTGTCTCTTGAATCAGTTTATTTATTATTTGTTTGCTGCCTCATTTTTTTTTTAAAATTCATCTATGCGTTAATTTTGATACAGAATCAACTCTTCTACATATTCTTTATGTACTTTTGAAGATAATTTATGTATGCTCGTTAGAAATTTTGTAAATTTTAGTTTCTCTAGTCACACTTAGTCCCTCACGAAAGCAAGCCTGGACGAAAAAGAAAGCAGGTAAATGTTTACCGGTTATCCTCTCTCTCTCTCTCTCTCTCTCTCTCTCTCTCTCTCTCTCTCTCTCTCTCTCTCTCATCCAAGATCAAATAGTTTGATGCACGAATTCAGAACGTACAAATCTTTACCGGGGTATAGAGGTCAAAGAAAGATAGCGATTCACAACAAAAAAAACAAAAACAAAAACAAAAACAATTTTTTTTTTTTTTTTTACATTTCCGGAGAATCGAATGCTGATTCAAAGAAT
>JADBJO010012817.1:40000-42500 GCA_016801955.1 Conus betulinus | reverse complement strand
GCAATGCCTACAAGTGTGCTTTAAAAAAAAAGGGAAAAAAGATGAATAAGAAAAGAAAACCTGAGAGGGGCGTACGCCTCCATAAAGAAGACAAAGCCAGTCACACACACACACACACACACACACACACACACACACACACACACACACACACACACACACAAGGTGAGGGATAGAAAAGAGGGGTAAAGGTTGGTGTTGGGATGGGAAGCAGAAAGGGGCGGAGGGGGTGGGTGGGAATGGAGGGCAGACTGAGCGGGCAGATGGTGGTGGGTGAGGGAAGGAAGGTGGGGGGGGGTGGGGGGAGGGACTTGACTGGACCAGAACAGACTGCAGAGGGCATTTCGGCGTCTCTCTATCACTGTCCATAACAACACATCTTATTGTCTCTCTGCAGGGCTTTCCTTGTGTTTTCCATGTAGTCTCCTTGTCCTCACTCTGAGGATAGCCTTCTATGGGAAAAAGGCCGGCTCGCGAGACGAACTGTAGGCCTTCTCTCTCTCTCTCTCTCTCTCTCTCTCTCTCTCTCTCTCTCTCTCTCTCTCTCTCTCTCTCTCTCTCTCTCTCTCTCTCTCTCTTTTTTTTTTTTTTTTTTTTTTTTTTTTTTCCTTGTTCCTTCCCTTCCTTCTGTCCATGTTCGCGCACTTCTGGATTTATTCTTGTATACTTATTGTCTGTCGTAGTTCGTGTCAAAGAAAGATGGTTTTCGGGAGATGTCCGATTCTATCTCTCTTTCTTCCTTTTTTCTTTTTTTTTTTTTTTTTGTTTGTTTGTTTGTTTTTCTTTTATCTGTTTGTCACTTACAGAGAGAAAGTGTCCCCTACACCAAACATACGTGCTTGAATAAACCGTGACGCTCTGTGTCAAACGCAAAAACATTAAAGTCAGCAAGAAAATGTCCTTTGGTGGTAGCAATACAACATACAGACTTGCATTGTGCGTGAAGGTTGTAACACACACAAAAAAAGTGTGAAAAACGAGGAGAATGAAGGTCTAACCAAAAAAAAAAAAAAAGAAAGAAAGAAAGAAAATATCAGAGGTTGGAGGAATAAATTATCCTGTTTTCGTTTGCTTCGCTCCTTTTATTTATCCCAACTAGTTGTGAGGTGGGTGTGGTGGGTCTGTCATAGTTCATACCCAGTCTCCCTTAACCCTCTTCCCCCAATGGTATCATTATCACGCTGGTCAGCCCTTTCAGGCTTCACCTTACACCCAGTTTTATGCCGTGGACGTCGTCAAGGAAACCCGTGAGAGGAGACACTGCACTGTTCAGGTTGTCAGTCTGGTGATGTTCAGGTTGTCAGTCTGGTGATGTTCAGGCTGTCAGTCTGGTGATGTTCAGGCTGTCAGTCTGGTGATATTCAGGCTGTGAGTCTGGTGATGTTCAGGCTGTCAGTCTGGTGATGCTCAGGCTGTCAGTTTGATGTTCAGGCTGTCAGTCTGGTGATGTTCAGGTTGTCAGTCTGGTGATGTTCAGGCTGTCAGTCTGGTGATGCTCAGGCTGTCAGTCTGGTGATGTTCAGGCTGTCAGTCTGGTGATGTTCAGGCTGTCAGTCTGGTGATGTTCAGGCTGTGAGTCTGGTGACGTTCAGGCTGTCAGTCTGGTGATGTTCAGGCTGTCAGTCTGGTGATGTTCAGGCTGTTACTCTGGTGATGTTCAGGCTGTCACTCTGGTGATGTTCAGGCTGTCAGTCAGGTGATGTTCAGGCTGTCAGTCTGGTGATGTTCAGGTTGTCAGTCTGGTGATGTTCAGGCTGTCAGTCTGGTGATGTTCAGGCTGTCAGTTTGATGTTCAGGCTGTCAGTCTGGTGATGTTCAGGCTGTCAGTTTGATGTTCAGGCTGTCAGTCTGGTGATGTTCAGGTGTCAGTCTGGTGATGTTCAGGCTGTCAGTCTGGTGATGTTCAGGCTGTCAGTCTGGTGATGTTCAGGCTGTCAGTCTGGTGATGTTCAGGCTGTCAGTCTGGTGATGTTCAGGTTGTCAGTCTGGTGATGTTCAGGCTGTGAGTCTGGTGACGTTCAGGCTGTCAGTCTGGTGATGTTCAGGCTGTCAGTCTGGTGATGTTCAGGCTGTCAGTCTGGTGATGTTCAGGCTGTCACTCTGGTGATGTTCAGGCTGTCAGTCAGGTGATGTTCAGGCTGTCAGTCTGGTGATGTTCAGGTTGTCAGTCTGGTGATGTTCAGGCTGTCAGTCTGGTGATGTTCAGGCTTCAGTGTCAGTTTGATGTTCAGGCTGTCAGTCTGGTGATGTTCAGGCTGTCAGTTTGATGTTCAGGCTGTCAGTCTGGTGATGTTCAGGCTGTCAGTTTGATGTTCAGGCTGTCAAGTCTGGTGATGTTCAGGCTGTCAGTTTGATGTTCAGGCTGTCAGTCTGGTGATGTTCAGGCTGTCAGTTTGATGTTCAGGCTGTCCCCAGTCTGGTGATGTTCAGGCTGTCAGTTTGATGTTCAGGCTGTCAGTCTGGTGATGTTCAGGCTGTCAGTTTGATGTTCAGGCTGTCA
>JADBJO010012817.1:25000-35000 GCA_016801955.1 Conus betulinus | reverse complement strand
CTGCCGGTGCTCATCCTGATCGCTGTACATTCTTCTCTTAAAAATGGATCTCTGACTTCACCTCTCCGAAGCGAGTCTGCATTCTTGTACTCATCGACTTCCTCATGGTCATGTTGTTAGGCATAGTGGGCTCTTTCTTGTGGCTCTTTGTTTTTCACCTGTGGGACCGGCTGGTGCTTCCATGCTGGTCCTGGTACTACTCCAGTTCCCGCTGTTCAGGCGAGCCTGTCTCGGGCTGTTTTTACCGTGGAGTAGTTTGTCCTGGGTTAATTCTCCACATCTCCACACCGAGGAAGAAAACTACCCCAGAAGAGACACGACAGGACCAGTGCTAACACTACACTGTCTGTTCTTCTCTTCAGTTTCAAACTGGCGGCTAGCACGGCTAATTTCTGTTTTGTTCGTTTCATCATGAATGGTTGGAACACTGCTATATTACAGCCACGAACACTCTAAACTCCAGAGGTGCGGACGGCATGGTTGCTTGTAAAGTATCAGACCATCTCCTAGTACATAAATCACAGTGTGGTCGTAGTAGGTAAATTGCAGGGGTAGATTGCAGGGGTCAGGGTAGATTGCAGGGGTAGTAGGTAGATTGCAGGGGTCAAATCTAGATGTCCCCACGCGAATACAACAGTTCACGTTCTCAGAGAGAGAGAGAGAGAGAGAGAGAGAGAGAGAGAGAGAGAGAGAGAGAGAGAGACAGAGACAGAGACAGAGCCAGAGACAGAAAGCGTGCTTTTTTACACTCAGCCCTGAGGCTAAACAGAAATTCACAACAATAGTACAGAAAGTAAATTGTCTATATGTGTAACAAGTATAGCAAAGAAGAAGAAGAAGAAGAAGAAGAAGAAGAAGAAGTATGAGAAACATAAATACAATATAGTCTACGCCAAATAGTTGCACGACTGACAAAGGCCACAGGAGGTAATTCGGGGATCAATTACAGAAAAGAATAAGGCAGAGCATATGTTAGTTTAACCGTGAATTATTAAAATAATCATTGATCCAATGATAATGGAAAATAGTACATGCATACGAAGTAATAAATAAAAAGATAAAATATGCAGGGTTCAATTTCCGAATAACAACAGTTGCTGACATTTATACATGCGATATTAGCTCAGACTGAATATTAGAGAACTGTTAAAATAAATTGTTTTTTCAGTATTTCAAATAGAAGGCGTTTATACGCAACTTTAAACGAATTAATGCTTTTCTTCTGTTTAACATATGTTGGCATAGAATTCCAAAGTGTTCCACCAGAGTAAACTAAGCTACTTTTAAAAAGATCGATTCTTGGTTTCGGTATGATTATATTATTAGTATATCTTGATTGATTGACTGGAAATCTTGCAGATATATTTGAGGGTGCTAATTGGTTCATAATTCTGAACATCATTATTGCTTTATTATATTCAAATTTATAAGAAAGGGGCAATATATCTAATTTGAGGTAATCTTGAGTAGTTAATGTTGATGTTTTTTTTTTGAAGTACTGTTTTGATAGCCCGTTTATGGGCCCTGCGCAACGGTTTTAACGTGACTGCACTGCAAGAATCATAGAGAGTAGAAGAGTAGTCAATGTAGGACTGGATATATGCATGATAGAAATGTTTACGAGAGTTTATATATCTAGGAATTTTTTTAATTTCGAAAGCTGAAAAATTTTCTGAGAAACTCGTTTGCTTAAAGTGGGAAACATGTGGCGACCAGGAAAGATTATTGTCAATAGTGATTCCTAACACTTTATGAGTGCTAACTTCTTCTAGCTTGTTGTTATTAATAAATACAGGGGGCATTGGAGTACTTAAATTTTGTCTCTTTTTTGACGAGAAGTAATAAGCATGTACTTTGTTTTTTCTGATCATTTAAGGACATGTGATTCAATTCTGTCCAGTTAATTAGTCGAGTTACATTTTCTTGTAGGTTATCTGATAAGTGTTTCAAATCAGTATGTTTTGAATTAATTGATGTGTCATCTGCAAAAAAAAGTTGAGATGAGTCTTTAATATGCAGAGGGAGATCGTTTATATAGACTAAAAAAAAGAAGGGGACCAAGTACTGACCCTTGTGGTACACCAAATTTTAGGGGTAAACAACTGGACTGAGTGTTGTTAATGAGAAACTGATTGTTGTCGATTTGTGAGGAAAGACTTATGAGAGAAAAAGACAGGGTCAGCGATTTTGTAAAGAGCCAGTTTACGTAATAACAGATGATGATTTATGACATCAAAGGCTTTACAGAAATCAAACAAAGAGGACTCCAGTGAATTCTAAATTATTGATAGCCGCTAGCCATTGATCAACTAAGTTTATTAGTGCAGTATGACAAGAGTGATTCGATCGAAATCCAGATTGGCTGGGATGGATTAGATTATATTTAAAGAAATGGGAAGACAAATGTTTATGGATGTGTTTTTCGAGAGAGGTTTAGATAAGAAGAGAAATGATAGAAATTGGTCTGTAGTTTGAGGGGTCTATTTTATTTCCAGATTTAAAAAGAGGTATGACTTTAGCTTTCTTAAGAATATTAGGAAAAAATAACATTTATTTAAACACAAATTGTATAAGTACGTAAGTGAATCAGAAATAATTGGGGCACTTAGTTTTAAAATGATACCATCTAAGTTATCAAGACCTCTAGTTCCATTTTGCTTCATATGTATAAGAGAAAAATAAACATCATATAGAGATACTGGAGGAATGATTAATTCCGTTTCTATTGATTTAGAGTTACAGATAGATAGATAGACAGACAGACGGACAGATAGAAAGATACATGGTCTATAGGCAAATAACCAATAATGACACTGCGGATGGTTTTCAGTCTCGCTATCAGTTTGACAAATTAGAAATTAAAAACGACCATGTGATATATTGCAAAGAGAAGTAGAAAAAAAAAGGCAGCGAGATGCAGACCACAATATATCCACTGGTCACAAAGGGCTGAGAAGAAGAAGGGCGGGACAATAAGAGAAATAACGAACAAACAAAATACAAACCACACACAGGGCAGAATCGGAAAGACTGGTCGAAAAGAGGAAATTACAAAATGAGAGCATCAAGGGGAAAGAGATACTGTTTATACTGAAAGACACTCCCCCCCCCTCCCCCCCGCTCCCTCCACCTCTCCTCTCCCCGCCTCTCCCCATTCTCCCCCCCCCCCCCCCCCCCTTCCCCCTCTTCGCCGCCTTCTCCACCAAGCATCCAGCGGCCCAACTGAATCAGGACCACGGAAGTAAGGGATGTTCACAGGAGAACAAAGAAAACAAACAGAACTTCTGCATACATATTCATTCCCAAGACTGGTCTTTCACTGTTAGCTGTGTTTAATTCATTTTTTTCCCAAGACTGGTCTTTCACTGTTAACTATAAGCGCAGTTGAGGTGGGTCGGGCATGTGGCACAAATGGACGACACGCGACTTCCAAACATAGGTCTTCTTTTCTGAGCTGGCAGCTGGAACAAAGAACACTGGGCGGCCACTCAAACGCTTCAAGGACTGCCTGAAAGTATCACTGGCGGCCTGTGGCATCCTGCTTCAGGGCTGGGAAACACTTGTCACAGACCGCAGTGCCTGGCGACTTGCTGTCCCACAAGGAGTAAACAGCTTCGAAGAGAAGAAGCGTTTGCAGGAATTGGACCAGAAGCGCCAAGCCCACAAAGAGAGGAGTCCTGACCCAATGACAGCTGTCGTACGCCCAGAGTCCGAACGTATCTGTGTGTCCAGCTTTGGCTTGCGCTCACACATGCGGAGTCACTGACGTCTTCGTCGACCACGACCATGCTGCTGCTGCTGCTGCTGCTGCTGCTGCTGCTGCTGCTGCTGCTGCTGCTGCTGATGATGATGATGATGATGAGGATCGGATTCGAAAGGATAAGGCTGGGCCTGTTTCAGAAGACGGAGCCGGAAGATAACCCAAGACTCCCGTCAGCCAGCGGTATGCCCGTACCGTGTCACGTGACATCACCTTGCTTGGAGGAGTCAAGGTCAGTTCCTTCAAAGTGAACGGTGGAAGACCTTTGGCTGATTAAAGAGTGTTATGTCACAGGCCTTTTCCACCCACTTTTCACATGGCCGCCTTCTTCTTCTATAAAGGTACCAGCGCGCTGATTGTGGAATTCACATTTGGACTATTCTTCGACGAAGGTAGACTCTCGACTCTCTCTCTCTCTCTCTCTCTCTCTCTCTCTCTCTCTCTCTCTCTCTCCCAAAATAAGTATTGTTAAGAATATAGGATTCTTTTACTCTATTCATCGATGAGTTAACGAAATACAGACCTATCTGCTTCATTTTTGAAGATGAAAGATATAGCAGACTTAAAACACGAAGACAACACGACCCAGTTCCACAGAAAAGCAGCGGAATTTTCAATGCTCTTCTGCGCAAAAATATGAGATCTGCGTTTTCCTTTAAAGAGAAAGAAAGATTTGAGGTTGTAGCCGTTTTATGAAAATGTCCGCAAATAATACAAGCATATAGTTTTGCAAACTAATACGCACGGAAATGGTATGTTTATAATGGTTTGACAGCTTTGTTGATTGACTAACAATGTCTGTAACATTACTATCACAATTTTCCCAGTCAGTGGGTAATGTTTACTTGCAATTGTATTTATTGACATGAATTTGTAAATAAAAAAAGGTCCTAGTAGCAAACAAGTGGTTAGAAAAAAAAAATTGTTGGAAATAAAGGAGACGGAAAGAACGAAAGAAAGTGAAGAAATAGAATATTTGTACAGCAAGTGATGGAAGAAAGGGGATAAGATTCACTGATTTCCAGAAAGCATAGCCATTGTTTCTTCTTCTTCTTCTTCTTCTTCTTCTTCTTCTTCTTCTTCTTCTTCTTCTTCTTCTTCTTCTTCCTCCTCCTCCTCTCCTTCTTCTTCTCCACTGTGGTTATATGTCAAAACATTCTGGAACGCAGTACAAGAGACAAACATAAAAAGAATGGACGAAAAACAGTAGGAAGAAAAATCGATAGAAACGCATAGCTGAACCATCCAATCAGGTAATTCACTTACCAACATCCTCAAAGAGGTAAGCAATGGTTTGATGACAAAACGGGAAGGGAGTTGATGTATGGTGCTTAGGGAGGGGTGGTGGGAAAAGAAAAGGACAAAAACTATCGAAAAAGAAAGCAGTATCGTCGTGTGTTTTGTTCCACCTCCGTTTCTTCTTCTTCTTCTTGTTCTCCATGTTCTTCTTAGTTTTCTTCTTGTTCTTCTTCTTCTTCTTCTTCTTTCCGTCAGTGAATCTCTTCAGCCTAGATAAGGCTATTACAGTTGACGTGGCTTAAGTGACTTGCAGTTAGTCTTTTTTTTTCACGGTGCATTCGCAGATTGTGTGATATTTAACGAGAGAAGAGAACAATGGACATAAAACAAAGTGAAAGAAAAATGATAAAGTACAAAAAAAAAAAAAAATTATCCACAGCAATGCAGCCGTTTAGAGAAATAGAGAGATCGATTGATAGATCAAGAAATCGATCGACTGATCGATCGATCGATCGATCGATCAATCGAGAGATAGATAGATAGATAGATAGATAGATAGATAGATAGATAGATAGATAGATAGATAGATAGATAGATAGATAGATAGATAGATGAGTGGATGGATGGATGGATGGATGGATGGATGGATGGATAAATGGATGGATGAATGGGTGGATGGATGGATGGATGAATCGATAGAGCGATCAGCGATAGATAGATAGATAGATAGATAGATAGACAGACAGATAGATAGATAGATAGATAGATAGATTGACATTTACTGATCTTCCATTTAGAAGAACAACACACACACACACACACACACACACACACACACACACACACACACACACACACACACACACACACACACACACACAGGCAGAAGATTTCCTTGCGTATCCCCTTTTTCCCTTTAAACACAAGTCTGTCTTTCAAAGTTAGGTAGCTGCAGCAGGCGTTGTCATCATTTTTGCTGAACAAAGACAAAAGTGCTATTATTATCATCATCAGCAGCAGCAGCAGCAGCAGCAGTATCTACATGTCCTTCTCTGTCTTCTTCTCCTTCTCCTTCTTCTTCTTCTTCTTTTGTGATGCAACGAATACACACGCAAAGTTTTCTATCCCCCTAATATCTGTCAATGGAGTGTTTTTATATCTATCAACTTTGAAAAATAAAAGTTCATACAGCTTCGATGGAATCAGTCCTAAGATATTAAAACTATCTGTACCATATATTGTAGATTCTCTTACATACCTCTTTAATCTATGTTTATCTAAACATTACTTTCCAGAAGCATTTAAACATGCAAAACGTTATACCTCCTCACGAAAAAATGGAATTTAGATGATCCAAATAAATACAGACCAATTTCGCTGCTATCGTCTCAAAGCCATTAGAACGTCATATTCATCACCATCTATCATCTTTTATTGAGAAATATAAACTGTTGTATATCAATCAGTCAGGATTTAGGAAACTACGTTCATGTGAAACGGCTTTGTGTCGGATCACAAATTTGTGGCTAAAAGATATCAACAACAGGAAAGCAGTTGGTGTAGTGGTTATTGATTTGACAAAGGCTTTTGATTTAATTAATCACAATATATTGCTTAAAAAAAGATTAATGTTTACGGCGTCGACAACAGTACGTAATCATTTTTCAGATCTTATTTGTCAAACCGTACGCAATCCGTTTTTTCACGAGGTGTTTATTTCTTCTAAAAGGCAGTTGCCAAGAGGCGCGCCACAGGGATCAATCTTAGGTCCTCTGTTGTTCTCCCTCTACATAAATTATCTCCCTTTATCAATTCAAAATATAGTGTGTGATTTGTTCGCAGACGGTACATCTTTACAATACTGTAGTCATAGCATCGTTGAAATTAATTATCATTTAAATGCAAGCATGAAATCAGTGGAAGACTGGTGTGATTCAAATGACATGCTCGTTCATTCTCATAAGACCGAGTCTATGTTGATATGAGCACGTCAAAAAAGACAAGTCATAAAAGAAGCAAAATTAAAAATAATGTAAAAGATAAAAACAATAAAAACAAGTTACAAAGCACAAATTATTAGGCATCGTCATCGATGAAAATCTTTTCTGGGCACGATCAGATCCATAACCTAATCAAACAAGTCTCGTGTCGTCTGTTCCAGTTGTCACAATTAAAAAACACTTTCTCAACGAACATTCACGAAAAATGTATTATTTTGCTTTTGTTCAGGCTCGATTAGAGCACTGCTCTATTATCTGGGGTAAGTGTGCGCCATCTACTTTAAAACCACTTTGTGTTCATTGCAAAAAACGAGCCATTAAGATGATCAGCTGTCAGAAACAATACGATCCTCCTATGCGTGCTGTATTTAGGTACAATAGAATACTGCTTCTTCACTCATTATAACATTCAACACTCTGATCCTTATGCACAAAAATTGTTCATGACGCATGCCCAGATTATTTAAAATCAATAGTACGTACATTTACATCACCATCATGATTCGCTCAGATTCATTATTCCTAAATCTAATTTAGATTTATTTCAAAACAAGTTTCTCCTTCTGTGGCTGTAAAGAATGGAACACACTTCCAGCAAAATGCAGAAATATTTCCCAATTATCAGCTTTCAAAAATGAAGTAAAGTTACTTCTTTTTTATACTCATGACTGATCTATGCGCAGACATTAGCCTGACTGTACATACTTACCGGGAAAAAAAGTGTACTGCTGATAAACGATGCAGTTGATTAAGATGTGTGGTTTGTGTGTGTGTGTGTGTGTGTGTGTGTGTGTGTGTGTGTGTGTGTGTGTGTGAGAGAGAGAGAGAGAGAGAAAGAGAGAGAGAGAGAGAGGAGAGAGAGAGAGAGAGAGAGAGAGAGAGAGAGAGAGAGAGAGAGAGAGAGAGAGATTTTAAGCATGAAATCGTTATATTGATGTTATTTTGTGATTCGATGTCACCTTACTTTTTAAATTGTAGTTGTTGTTAGGTAGAATTGTAAAAAGCCTTCAATAAGCCTAATTCTAAACCATTAAAGATTCATTCATTCATTCATTCATTCATTCTTCTTCTTCTTCTACTCTTCTTCTTCTTCTTCTTCTTCTTTCTTTCTGACCTTTGTCTTCATGTCCTTGGCCTTTCTGTTCTTGTTCTTGTTCTTCTTGTTCTCGTTCTTGTTCTTTCTTCTTCTTCTCCTCTTCTTCTTCTTCTTCTTCTTCTTCTTCTTCTTCTCCTCCTCCTCCTCCTCCTCCTCCTCCTCCTACATTTTGCTAGATGCTTTCCATTTCTTTCATATCATTCCCCTTTTGTTGTTATCATCTATCATCATCAGTCTGTCATCATCTTTTGTTTCATACAGCTTTGTTCCTCCCCCCCCCCCCCCCTCCCTATCTCCCCCCCTCCACCCCTACCCCCCCCCCCCACCCCTTATCCTCCGGTCATTTTTTCCGCTGTGTTGCTCTCTCTGGTTTCATTTTTTTTGTTTTGTTTTGTTTTTTGTTTGTTTGGTTTTTGTACTTTTCTTATTTTGTTATTGTTATTGTTGTTGTTGTTTTGCAAAAGGCAAAACACAATATAATGATAATATAAAAGTTACAAAACGCAACAAAATAAAACAAAAACGACATAACATCAACATAACATCACAGTTACACACATCAACGACACATTTCCATGCCCATATGGTGATGTACATAACACGGTGCAATGCACCGTAGTATATAGACGGTACAGGACAGACCATGTATGCATATCCCTTTCTTCTTCTGTGTACGTTCAAGTTAGAAAGACAAAGACGGAACAATACGTCGGTAAACACACGCGCGTAATGTGAAGAGAGACAGATGGACAGGCAGACAGACAGACAGACAGAATCTGTTTGATGAGTATCTAAATCAGTTTTGCCCAAATTGTACATTGCTCTTACAGCTGCTATAACGAAAACAGCAAACAAAGTCACACCAGTAGCATGGCAGAACTTCATACACCATCAGCCTAATTCACTGCTCTCACTCTCCCTCGTGTTACTTGTGTTTTCAGAGACAAAAGATGACGGGAGTTCTGTTGCTATGTATGGTGGCCCTGGCCGCCGCGGCTCCGGAGAAGCGATTTGTTCTGGACACCATTGCTGGGGGTACAGTGCTCTGTTACCGTGTGGCGTCACCTTTAATGCTCTAGTCTGGCATGAATGTACTGCGCTGCGTTGTGTGTATCGCACTGCGTAGTGTCGTGTCTTGTTGTGTTACGTTTCTTTACTGTCGTCCACTTGGGGTTTGTTTGTTATTTATATGTTTTTTTGTTTGTTTTCTTATATTGAACATCTGTTGAATTTTTTTTCTCTTGTTTCGGTTTATGACACAGGCCTATCAGCTGCTGTGTCGTAATACGGGGATTGAACATTAATGCTAAATATACTGTTGAGAGTGGGTGGTAGTTGTCCATTCCACAGTGCCTGTCTCCCAGTGTGCCTTTTCAGGTCATTTCCTCTCTGTACATTGTGTCTCATTTGCTTTTTCTTTCTTTGTCAGTCTGGAGGTGAACAACTTGTGGAATAGCTTCGCCTCCGGCATGAGTTAATTATATTCGCCGAAAGGATGTCGGCTGGCTAAACTGTATGTTATACATTGTTTTAGATAATCATGTGTATCATTGGTGTTGTTTGTACATTGCTCTTTGTATTTCATGTGAGGACTTTATTTTTCTATGTTTCTACGTGAGGTCAGATGAACTAGTAACATTATATTTGTTTCGTGCACCTTTGTAGGTTTGCACCGATAGGTTTGTGACTGTATTGGTTCGGACATGATCATATGTCTGTTGTGGCACCATGGGAACAAAACACTTTCTGTCTTTGTTGTTTATTGACTCTAATCCCCGAAACTTCAATTACCAAGATTCTGTGCTAATAATGTCTTTTCGCCACGGTGCAACCATTTTCTGTCCTTGGCATTTATTGACCCTAATTCCCCCCCCCCCCCCCCCCCCCCCAGTCTCAATTAAAAAT
>JADBJO010012817.1:17500-20000 GCA_016801955.1 Conus betulinus | reverse complement strand
CACACACACACACAACACACACACACACACACACACACACACACACACACACACACACACACACACACGCACACACACACGCCCACGCGCGCGCACACACACACAGCACGCACACACACACGCAGGTATGCACAGACACACACACACGCGCGCACGCACGCGCGCGCGCACGCACACACACACACACGCGGCGCGCACGCACGCACGCAACGCACGCACTGCACGCACGCACGCACATAACGAACACACACACACACACAACTCACATACATACACACACGCTGTGTGTGTGTGCGTGCGCGTGCGCGTGCGCACGTGTGGCAACTTTTTGTACTGAAATCTGTTCCCATAAATATAACGAAAGGTTGCGAACGATGCGTAACAATCTGTATCTGTGTACTCATACTCTGTGTGTTTGTGTGTGTGTGTGTGTGTGTGTGTGTGTGTGTGTGTGTGTGTGTGTGTGTGTGTGTGTGTGAGAGAGAGAGAGAGAGAGAGAGAGGAGGGAAGTGTGCAAGTTGAAGTTTAAATGGGTATTTTCTCAGCAATAACACCAACCGCCGTGGCGAATTGGTTAGTGTCGCGGACTCCCGGCTGGGAGGTCGTGGGTTCGAATCCCATCAGAAGTCATGTGAGTTTTTCTGCCCCGACCGGCTCCTACCCAGAGTTGAGTTTGCTGCAGACTCAGTTGGGAAGACTGGGACCACACAGTCGAGTTTCATCCACTTAATGGATGCGTTTCTGAGCGTGTTGCTCAAATTTTCTGACCAACACAACAGGTGCCTGTATCTCTCGGGACTGGTTGCCGCCGGGATATACTATGAAAGGAAGCGTAGAGTACAGCCCTGTCATGTAGTCTCAGACCGAAATGGAAAGCCGTAGCATCATCTTAATCATCCTCATTTTCATTGATCAGCACTAAAATGAAAAAAAAGTCTAAAATTCTGTGGCCCTTCATGCCCTGCTCTCATGGTGGCCCCAATTTCGATGTCCTCTCCACGTCTATGGCCTTGGTTTGGTTCCGTCGGGGTCACCAGTACCCCTGAATCTATGGGGGCTGTCGTTGGACGGACGTGGTGGCGCCCTCCGGAGGGAGAGCTCACTCACGCCGGCTTCGCGACTAAGCAATTATGTCGTCAGTAGGGGGCTTGGTAGGTGGTGTCCTGCGTATGTTAGATCAGAACAGGCGCCACTAAACACCATCGAAGTGACTCGCCAGCAGTGCAGTGTCTCCTCCGGTGGGTTGCCTCTTGAAGACTTGACATTGACTGCTCCCTGTAGATTGTCGGTGCCGGGGCTGCGGCAGGGGCCGACCGGGCTGTGGCTGTGGACGGGGTGTCGGAAATGAGCGGCGTGGGTACACTGCCTCTGAGGTGGCACAGAGGTTGGGACAGCCAAAAAAAAAAAAGAAAAAAAAAAGAAATTTTCTCAGCAATAACAAGAGCTGGCACCGCTGACTTTCTGAGAGTCTTGCTCAAATGTCCTAACCAGCACCGCAGGTTTTCTTCTCTCTCGGTCCTGGTTGGTGCAAGGATAGTAATAATGGGAAGCGCAGAAGAACAGCCCTGTCGTGATGTCTTTGACCAGTACGGAACTCCTTAGCAGCCATCGTCATTATCCTCATCTTCATCGATCATCGTAAAGAGAAAATCTGAAATTCTGTTGACCTTCAAGCGCTACTCTTGAGGTGACCTCAATTTCGATTTCCGGTTCCTGTATTGGTGCGCTGGTTTGGGTCACCAGTGTTGGTGCGCTGCTGGTTTGGATCACCAGGGTTGGTGCGCTGCTGGTTTGGGTGCGCTGGTTTGGGGTCACCAGTATTGGTATCTCCCCCGGGGACTGTCGTTGGACAGATGTGGTGGCGCCCTCCACACGGGAACGCACACCCGCGCTTGTTTCACGAGTTGGCTGTTGTTTTCGTCAGTAGGGGGACGCAGCTCTCCGCGTCCAGCATACGTTGGATCAGAACAGGCACCACTGACGCTTTGATACTGACTGCTCGCTGTGGAAAGCCGGTACCAAGACTGCGACAGGACTCACCAGGTGTGGGGTTTGATGGGGAACCAGAGAAAAGGTGAATGTGAGTGACGCCACTCAATATGCTTGGAAGATGAGATAGCCAAAAGAAAGGGAAAAGAAAATACTACGAAATCTTGTTTTAAGTGAACAGCCCGTCCGCCATTCAAAGCAGTAAACCATCTGTCTCCGTTGCCACAGAACAGCAGAAGTTCGTCAACTGTGATACGAAACACAGCAAGCCGGAGTGTGACCAGTGCTGCAAGACCACCCAGTGGAACTACCCAGGGGAGGAGATCGGCTGTCTGGGCAGCTGCTATGCTCTGCCCATGACTGCCCCTAGCGGTCAGCAGAAACGATTTGTGCTGGACACCATTGCGCAAGGTATGACTGTCACTTCGTAGCAGGTTTTACGGATCTTGGGGCTGGGGCTGGCTGTGATGGTTCCTGTTTGAGCGTTCATGAAACACATTTCTGTGGGCAA
>JADBJO010012816.1:40000-55758 GCA_016801955.1 Conus betulinus | reverse complement strand
GTGTTTTGTGTCTCTCTATCTTTAATCTCTCTCTGTCTCTCTCACTCCCTCCCTCCATCCCCTCTCTCTATCTCTGATCTCAAATTAGGGGTATAGTACTGGGTAGATTTAGGAAAGGAATTCTTCTACAAACGAAATAATATAGAGGGACACATCAAGGTGTGTGATGTCCAACATAGGTTCTGTAATGAAGAGGTTGTAAAAACAAAATCAAAATTTGATTAATCAAAGACTATAAAAATCAAAATTTTGATCAATCAAAGACTATATCAACTTGATGCAGGGAGGCGCGATCAAAAGGAACAATTCAGGTCAAGGCAAAAAGAACACTCTCACAAGGGCAAGGTCACCAGGGAAATCTAATTACAAGGTCAAATGGAACAATCAAAGGGCAGGGTCAAAAGGAAGTATCTAAGGGAGAAGGTCGAAAAAAAACAATGACAAGGCAAAGGTCAGTGTCAACGGCGGAAACAATCTAAGTTCAAGGTCAAAAAATAATCTAGAGGTCAGGTCAATGGAATGGAACATCTCAAAGGCCGGTCAAAAAGGAAAAAAAATCTAAGGTAAGGGGTCAAAAAAAAAGCAATCTGAGGGCAAGTTTCAAAAGGAAAATCTAAAGGGCAGGTCACCAGAAAATCATCTAAGGGCAAAGTCAAAAGGGAAATCTGAGCCCAAGGTCAAAAGAAACAATCTAAGGAAAAGGTCGAAAGACACGGAAAGAGTTCTCTGAGGGCAAGGGTCTAAAGGAAAAATCTAAAGGTCAAAGATCAAAAAAGGACAATCTAAAGGGAAGGTCAAAAGGAACAAATCTATGGGCAAGGTCCAAAAAGGAAATAATCTTAGGGCACGGTCAATAGCAAAGTCAAACGGATAGTTTTGAGGGCAAGGTTAAACAAAAAGATAGGGTCTGGTGGCACTGAAACAGAACAATAAGTTCCAAAGCCAAGGTCAAAATGGCAGGGTTCTAGGACGACGTTTAACACATAGGGTCTCAAATATCAATGTCACAGTAGGCCAGCTCTGATTATAAGGTCAAAAATGGTCGTGTCACAACAATGTCTGTAAGAAAGGCAGGTCCAA
Organism: Conus betulinus; assembly: GCA_016801955.1. Lineage (NCBI taxonomy): Eukaryota > Metazoa > Mollusca > Gastropoda > Neogastropoda > Conidae > Conus > Conus betulinus. Next base: position 54,678 of record JADBJO010012816.1, on the reverse strand, counting down.
GAGAAGGTCCAAACTGATAGGTACAGAGACAAACTCAAAAACAGATGGGTATCCAAGGGTCCAAAGGACAAGGTTTATGGGAGTAGGTCCAAAGATATAAATAGGATAGAAAACAACCAAAGACAGGGACAGAAAAAAACGGTTCAACAAGACACCAGGTCACAAGATCGCATGTCCAATGTCAAGATCCGGAAAGTTAGTAGATCCATTGACAAATGATATGTCCAAAAGACAAGGTCAAAAGAACAGATATATCGAATAGGTCCATGGACAAAGAAAGTCCAAATGATATGTCCCAAAGACAAGGGTCAAAAGAACAGATATATAGAATAGGTCCATGGACAAAGTCCACATAATATGTCCAAAGACAAGGTCAAAAAAGGAAGAGATCTATATACAAGGTCAGTAGGACAGGGTCCATTGACAAATTCCAAATGATATATCCAAAGGACACAACGTGAAAATAACAGATCTAGATACACGGTCAAAGGAATAGGTCCATTGACCAAAAGTCCAAATGACATGTTTTCAAAGACAAGGTCAAAAGAAGAGGTCTAAATACAGGATGAGAAGGATAAACTCCGAAGACAAGATAAAGAGGAGGTCAAAGGAACAGGTAAAAAAGAGACAATCAACAGGAACAGTCCAAAGAGAAGGTTAAGAAAGAAAAGACAGGTACAAAGACAAGCTCAAGAGGATTCAAGTCCAAAGTCATGGTCAGAAGAATAGATAGATACTCAACTACATCAAGGTCACAAGGATCAAAAGACACAAGTCAGCCAAGATCAAAAGGACAGGTCAGAAAAACAAAGTCAAAAACAAGAGATCTGTGGTGTTTTGTTGCCAGTGCATTTTGTGTTTTCCAGTCCACTTTTTCCATCCGTGTATTTGCTTTATTTTTATTATAGTTTCGTGTTTTGGTCACTTGAGTAAGTCTATTTGTGTCTTCTAACGTTTTTGTAAATCTGTCCATCTTGTAGTTTGGTGGTGGGAGGGGAGTGCGGGATTGCGGTGGTTGAGTGAAAAGTTTAAGAGAGGGAAGGAGAGGATAGGGATTTGAGGGTCAGGGAGGGGGGGGAGGGGTGCGGGGCTGGGGGAGAGAAGCTCAACGGCTGTTTCATCCCATCCCATCAACCAGCTTGTGGATTGAAAACCGATGGAAAAATGGAAAGTGAGGGTGGGGGGGGGGGTGGGGTAGGAGAAAAGGGTGAAAGGGGAGATACAAAGGGATGGAGGAAGGTGGTGGAGGGGTGGAAGGTGCTTGCAAGGAGCAGTCAGGAGATTGGAGGAAGCAGTCGGTCACCATGTTGAACGGTAGGCTGTTGGGAGGGAGAATGGGAAGGGGGTTGGGGCTGTAAAAAATGAGGAGAGGGGTGGGCTTTGCAGCGAATAAAACTCAGAGGAGCGAGAGAGAGAGGAGAGAGGAGGAGAGAGAGGGAGAGAGAGAGAAGCGGATGGGGGTAGATAGAGAGGAGGTCGGAGAGAGAGGAGAGGATGGGAGAGAGAGTAGGAGGAGGACAGGAGAACAATCTCAAACAGCAACCAGCCACTAATCACGATCACGGCGTGTTCTATCTGTTGCCCCGAAAATACGTTGCACAAACAACCTACACACACCCACACCCACAACACACACTCACCCCCCCCCCCACACGCACACTCACACACACCACACACACACACACACGCACGCACGCACGCACGCACAACACACCCACCACACACACACACACACACACCACACACACACGCCACACACGTGCATGCGTGCCGCAAAGAAAGTTAACCAAGTACTGATTCAAAAATCTGTGTGTGTGTGTTTGTGGTGGTGCTGGGTGATGCGTGCGTGCGTTGCGTGCTATTGCGTGCTTGCAGTTCGTGCGTGCGTTGGTGCAGTGCGTGTGTGGATTGTGTGTGTGTGTGGTGGGTGTTTGGTTGCGGTGACCTTTGAGTATTTATGGGAACAGATTCTTCAGACATTGACATTTTATTATATTAGGTCAGTGACAACAACAAAAACAATGAATCAAAACAAGAACATCATCATCAACAACAACATCAACACAACAACAACAACACACACACAGACACACACGTCAACGCATGGACACCCACTGTCTATGAAGTTTCCACATTCAATATGCTTCATTGATGCACACTTACCAGCGCAAATGCATGCGTGTACAGTGAACATAGGGGGACTGAGAGATTCAAAGTCTGAGTCTGAGATCATGAACACGCTGACCACACTTTAGGCTAATGAGGGAAGGGGGGGGGGGGGGGGGGGGGGGGTTGGTCAACCCGTCTTCGACCCAACTGTTTCTGTAAAAATCACAGGCCACGAGGGGGCCGAACAACCACCACACTATAGGGGACAGAGCGGTCAAGACCAGCGAAAGTGACCGTCCGTAGTGAACATGTAAACCCTATGGCCTGCATCTCACTTTGGCTGGGCGTCAATCACCCAGTTGTTACTTTCAGTGGAGACAATGCACGCACACACACACACACACACACACACACACACCACACACACACACACAAACACACACACACACACTTCGCTGTCTACTCATCGATTTTTGCCAGCGATTTAATTTCGGCATCTTTCCTGCATACGCGTGCACGTGAAACAGGCGTTGCATGAATTTATAAGTTCAACAGACATCCACTACACAGGCACTAAGTGTGTTAGAAACTTACATGCACCCAGCACACGAACACACACCACTGTCTGTCTGTCTGTCCGTCTGTCTGTCTGTCTGTCTGTGTCTGTCTGTCAGCTGGAAGCTGTCCATCTGTCTCTCAGTCTGTCTATTTCTTCTGTCTCTCTCATGTCTCACTGGATAGATAGATAGATAGATTAGATAGATAGATAGATAGAGAGATAGAGAGTGTGTCGTGTGGTGTGTGTGTGTGTGTGTTGTGTGTGTGTGGGTGTGAGAGAGAGAGAGAGAGAGAGGAGAGAGCCATGATTGGCTTAGCCATATGGTTGTATGCGGTGACTGATTGATCGATCGCATACTGATGTGAGTATGGGATGTGTTCGTTGTGATAGCCTTTTCCCGATTTTTTTTTTTTTTTTTCTTTTTTTTTTTTCTGCTGTTAGAGTCCCAACCTCAGTGCGCCACCTCAGAGGCACTGTGCACCCACGCCGCTCATTTTGAGACACCCCCGTCCCACAGCCCGGCTCGACCCCGCCGTGAGGCAATATAGAAGAGGCCGCCGGGCACGACAGCGGATGCGTCGGCAATCCGCAGGGCAGCAGCCCTGTCCATCTACAATGTGCCAATTATTACAGTCAGGTCTGTGGGGTGGGGTAGGAGGCCACCGTGAGGAGAACACGGGTCAATGCTGTGCCGAGTCACTTCTGTGTGAGTAGATGTGTTCGTTCGTTTCAGTGGCGCCTTTTTCTGTTCTGATCTAACAAAACCGCAGGACACCCACCTACTAAGCCCCCTACTGACGACAATAAACAGCTTAGTCGCGGAGCCGGCGTGAGTGAGCTCTCTCCCCCTCCAAGAGGGCGCCACCACGTCCGTCCAACAACTTCACTGACAGCCCCAATGGACTCGCGCCTGATACTGGTGAACCCTACAGAAAACCAAACAAGGCCACAGACGTGGAGTCGCGAGCCGGAAGTGAGGACATCGAAAATTGAGGGGCATCATGAGAAGCAGGGCGCCGAAGGGCCACAGAATTTTGACTTTTTTCTTTTTTAATGCTCATCATGAGATGAATGCCACAGAATGAGAAGATTTATCCATTGGATGATGATGAGAATTGAGGATGATTAAGATGATGATACGGATTCCCATTTCGGTCTGAGACTACATGGCAGGGCTGTACTCTACGCTTCCTTTCATAATATATCCCGGCGTCAAACCAGGCCCGAGCGATACAGGCACCTGCAGTGTTGGTCAGGAAATTTGAGCATGTCAGAAACGCATCCATTAAGTGGATGAAACTCGACTGTTGTGGTCCCAGTCTTCCCAACTGAGTCCGCATCAAACTTAACTGGGGTAGGAGCCGGTCGGGGCAGAAACAAAGAAAAACCCAAAACCCACATGACTCTGATGGGATTCGAACCCACGACCCCATCCCAACCGGGAGTCCGCGACGCGAACCACTCTTTGGGGTGACCACTTCGCCACGGCGGCGGGTGGGTCGTTCGTTCTTTCATTTAACGTCTATCCACCTAACAGTGATCTTAGACAGTATGTAAAGTTTTATGTGTGTGTGTGTGCATGTGGTGTTTTGTTTTGGGGTGTATGCATGCGAACTGTTGGTGTTGATTTGGGCGTACATAAGTATGTATAATGCAAATTAGGCCTAGATAAAATATATATAATAATTTAAAACAAAAAACAAACAAAAAACAAACAAAGAAACAAAAGAAACCACAACCCCCCCCCCAAAAAAAAAAAAAAAAAAAAAAAAAAAAAATCACCATTGATGATATACAGTCGCAGTGGCCAATCGTTGCTGATATGCCCTGACAATAGTCCAACAATGATTGTATAGTGTCAATGGCCCATCATTGATGATATACCGTGACAATGGCCCACATTGATCATATATCGTGACATTAGTCCCATTATTGATGATATATCATGACAATGGGCAATCATTGATAATAGACCGTGACAATGGCCCATCACTTATGATATATCGTGACAACAGCATACCATTTAATACCATTGATAATCTATTGTTACAATGGCCAATCATTAAAGATATATACTGGCAATGGCCCATCATTGATAATATATCGTTAACAATGGCCCGTCATGAATGATACACCGTGGGTATGGCCCAGTACTGATAATATAGCGTCAGAATGGTCCATGATTAATGACATACCGTGACAACGGCCCCATCATGATTAATATACCACGACAATCGCCCATCATTGATAATATACCACGACAATCGCCCATCATTGATAATATACCATGACAATCGCCCATCATCGATGATATATGGTGACACTGGCACTTCATTGTTGAAAGATTGTGGCAATGGCCCATTATTGATGATATATCATGAAAATGAACCATCATTAACAATTCAGTGAGAATGGCTCCTCATTGATGAAATAGTGACAATGGCCCTTCATTGATGATATCGGTGAAGTTTGCCGATCATATAGGACAAACTGACAATGGCCCATCATTGATGAATCAGTGTCAATAGGCCCATCATTGATGAATCAGTGACAAAGGCCCATCATTGATGAATCAGTGACAATCATCATTGTGATCAATGGCCGATCATTGATGATGCAATGATGTCAGTGACAATGGCCCATCATTGATGATGCAGTGACAATGGCCCATCATTGATGATGCAGTGACAATGGCCCATCATTGATGATGCAGTGACAATGACCCATCATTGATGATGCAGTGACAATGGCCCATCATTGATACTATACCATGCCAATGGCCCATCAATGATTATTCATTGTGACAATGGCCCTTAATTGGTGATATACCTTGACATTGACCCGTCATTGATGATATGTTGCGACAATGGCCCATCATTAACATACTCCACAACAATGGCCAACCATTAATATACACCATGACAATGGCCCATCATTATGATATACCGTGACAATAGCCTGCCATCGAACACATGCTGTGACAATAGCGTGTCATTTAATAATACATATGGAAATGGCCCATCATTAATGATTTATCGTGACAATGGCCCGTGGTTGATGCTATATCGTGACAAATGGCCCTAAATTGATGATACAGTGAAAATGGCCCATCACTGATGATATGCCGTGTGACAATGGTCCCATCATTGATGATATACCGCGCACGTCGCAGTGTCACATCATTGCTGATATGCCGTGATAATAGCCCAACAATGATTCTATAGTGACAATGTCCCACCATTGATGACATACCGTGACAACGGCACATCGTTGATAATGTATCGTGACAATGGTCCATCATTGACGATATATCGTGACAAAGGCCCATCATTGAAAAGATATTGTGACAATAGCCTATCATTAGTAATATACCATGACAATGGCCTGTCATTGATGATATATCGTGATAACGGGCCCCATCATTGATGATGATACAGTAACAAAGGCCTATCATTAGTGATATACCATGACAATGGTCCATCATTGACGATATATCGTGACAAAGGCCCACCATTGAAACTATATATTATGACAATGGCCTATCATTAGTGATATTATACTGGCAATGGCTCATCATTAATAATATAGTGTTACAATGGCCCAGCATTGATGACATACCGCGACAATGGGCCCATCGTTAATGTTACATTGTGACATTTACCCACCTTTGCTGATATACCGTGACAATGGCCCACCATTGATCATACAGTGACAATGACCCATCACTGGTGATGTACCAGGACAATGGCCCATCACCAATGACATATCATGACAATAGCCCGTCATCAATGATAATATATCGCGACAATGGCCAATAATTGATCATATACCGTGAGAATGGCCCACCATTGATGATACAGTGACAATGGCCCATCATTGATGATATATCGTGAAAATAGCCCGCCATCGATGATATTTCGTGACAATGGCCAATAATTGATCATATACCGTGACAATAGCCCATCATTGATGATACAGTGACAATGGTCCCATCATTGATGAGATACTTTGACAATGGCCCATCATTGATGATATATCGTGACAATTGCTCATCACTGATGATATATCGTGACAATGGCCTATCATTGATGATATATCGTGACAATGGCCCATCATTGATGATATATCGTGACAATGACCTATCACTGATGATATATCGTGACAATGGCCCATCATTGATGATATATCGTGACAATGGCCCATCACTGATGATATATCGTGACAATTGCCCATCACTGATGATATATCGTGACAATAGCCCGACATCGATGATCGCGCCAGTGGCCAATAATTAATGATATATGATGGCAAACGGCCCATTATCGATGATATAGTACAATTGCCCTTCATTACTGACATGATGAAATGGCCCATCATTGGTTATATGGTCAAATGGCCCATCATTGATGATAAAGCGACTATAACCCATTATTCATTGTATAGCAAAATGGCCCATTATTGATCATATATTGAAATAGCCTATGATTGATGATATAGTGACAATGGCTTGTCATTGATGATATAGTGAAAATGGCCCATCAATGATGATATAATGACAATGACAATGCCCCTTTCTTAATGATATTATTGTGACAATTGCCCATCATTGATGATATAGTGACAATGGCCTATCACTCATGATATAGTGAAAATGAAGCCTCATTGATGATATAGTAACAATTGCCCATCATTAATAATGTACCGTGACGAATGCACATCATATACCCATACCTTGACAATGGCCCATCATTGAAAATCTATAGTGACAATGGCCCATTATTGATGAAATACCGCGACAATGGCCCATCGTTGATGATATATCGTGACAATAGCCATCAATTGATGATATACTGTGACAATGGCCCATCATTGATGATACATCATGACAATGGCCCATCATTGATGATACACCGTGACAATGGCCCATCATTGATGAAATACAGCGACAATGACCCATCATTGATGATACACCGTGACAATGGCCCATCATTGATGAACACCGCGACAATGACCCATCATTGGTGATACACCGTGACACAATGACCATCAATTGATGATATACTGTGACAATACCCATCATTGATGATATACACCGTGACAATGGCCCATGATTGATGATACACCGTGACAATGACCCATCATTGATGATACACCGTGACAATGGCCCATCATTGATGATGCACTGTGACAATGACCCATCATTGATGATACACCGTGACAATGACCCATCATTGATGATACACCGTGACAATGACCCATCATTGATGAGATACTGTGACAATGGCCCATCTTTGATGAGATACTGTGACAATGCCGATCACTGATGATATATCGTGTCAATGGCATATAATTTAATGGTTTATGATGACAACCGCCCATTATTGATAATATAATAAAATTGCCCTTCAATGATGATATGGTGAAATGGCCCATCATTGATTATATAGTCAAATGTCTCGTCATTGATGATATTGCGACTATAGTCCCATCGTTCATTATAGAGCGAAATGGCCCATTACTGATGATATAATGATATAGCCCATCATTGATGACATAGTGACAGTGGCCCATCATTGATGGTGTAGTGAAATGCGAGTCATTGATGATATATTGGCAATGGCCCAAATTGATGATATATTGTGACAATTGCCCATCATTGCTGATGTCGTGACAATGGCCCATCATTAATATATATATATATATATATATATATATATATATATATATATATATATATATATATATATATATATATATATATGACATGGTCCATCATTGATGATATATATACTGACAATGGAACATCATTGATGATATATATCGTGACAATGTCCTATCATTCATGGTATTTTGTGACAATGGCCCATCATTGTTGAATTGTTGTGATATTGGCCCATCATTGATGCGTTAGTTATATGGCCCATCAGTCATGAGATATAGTGACAATGGCCCATCATTCCTAATACACCGTTACAATGGCCAACATCGATGATATAGCTCGACAATGGCCCATCATTTATGATATAGTGACAATTGCCCAAGATTGATATATTGTGACATTGGCCTATGATTGATGATATACCAAAACAATGGTCCATCATTGATGAGATATCGTGACAATGGCCCATCATTAATGATATGTCGTGACAATGGCCAATCATCGATGATATACCGTAACAATCGCCCATCATTATTGATGTATCGTGGCAATGACCCACTATTAATGATATGTCGTGACAATGGCCCAACGTTGATGATATATCGTGACAATGGCCCATCATTAATGATATATTGTGACAATGGCCAATCATCGATGATGCATCGTGGCAATGGCCCATCAATGATGATACCAATACAAAAGCCTATCATTGATAGTATACCATGACAATGGCCCCTCTTTGATGATATATCTTGACAATGGCTCACATAATGACATCACTGATGAACATATCGTGAAAAGAGCCCATTATTGGTGATCTTGTGGTAATGGCCCATCATTGATGATACTGTGACAATAGCCCACCATTGATGACATACCATGACAATAGTCCTTGATTGATTGTGATGGACCATATTTTGTCCTGTCCCAAATGTTGGGGACACGTTGGAACCGGAACAGGTGAACCTGAAAAGAAAACAGTCGACCTGTTTACCTGAGAGCTACTTACCTGTGTTTTGGTGTTAATTGGGTGAGCGAGGATTTCCCTTCAGTCTCCACAGAGCTACTGGCCAAGCAACTTATCCAGAAGAGCCAAAGAGAGATTAAACGCAGGTCCTAGCAGCCAGTCAGGTATCTTCCAATGATTATATGGAAGGGGGTCGGAGTAGCTCAGCTGGTAGGACGCCGGACTCGTAATACAAGTGTTGCGGGTTCAAATCTCTACTGAGCCGTTTTGGTCCGGGACAATTTCTCCCTTGGAGTTAACATATGCTCTGACTCCTTTTCCCATACAGCCCTTCGAATGAGACTATATACCGAGGTTCCGTGTCTGAACGCACGCATAACATCTTGCATACACACGTAAAATCCCATCCAACTTTTGGAAGAGAAGGCCAGTTTGGCCGTAGGTGTGGATGACACGATACACATGGCAAGCACCTTCCCGAAGATGGGGTATGGCTGCCTTAATGGCGGGATAAAAAAATGGTCATACACACAAAACTCCCACTCCCTTTGTAGGGTAGATGAGATTAATACTGTCTGTCTATACAGGGAGTGTCCACAGAAGTATCAGCCTGAAGAAAGAAGAAGAAGAAGAAGAAGAAGAAGAAGAAGAAGAAAGAAGAAAGAAGAAAGTTAAATGGAAGTTGGGGTTTGTATTAATGAAATTGTTTTTTTTTCCCTACAGGTGGCTGCAAACTTTCCAGTTCTTTGTAAAGGCCGGGAAAATCTAATTGTTCCCTTGATATATCTTGTGATTTGATGAGACATAGGATGACAGTAGGAAGTTGTAGTCAGAGAATGAATGAGTCGCGAGGTGGATGAGAAGAATGGAGTCCGTAGAAAGAAGAAAGAATATATATGTATATTTATATGTGATCGGAACAAAAAGTAATCTAGCTGAATCAATGTTGTATTGAAAAACAAATGTCTATTTTACCCTAAAGTATTGTAATGATGCGAGTGTTGGTGAGCTCAAGAAATTAGCAATGAAAATTATTGTGCATCAGTCACTGGGAAATGTATTTTGATTTATGTTGTGGATACGTCTAGTGATAATCGTGAACATTCTTTTCTTGATAAAAAGGGACTAACGGAAATCGTTCCTCGAAATGTAATTGGACACGTCTAGTTATGATGTGAAAAGACAGAAACATTTTTTTTCTTGATAAAATGGGACAAAAGGGGAATCGTCCCTTTATAGAAAAAAAAGGGGGTTCCTTGCGGAAATCTTTTCCTTCAATGTGAACAGTCATGGTGTTAGTCAAGGAAATTTTTCTATTGTAATGCATCCACTGTATTGAAACTTTGTAGATCTTACTATGGGCATTTCTCCCCAGGTTCCAGTGAAATGTATTATGTGAAGAGTGACTGTAAATTACAAACAAGAAAGATACATATGTTGGAAGTAGGCTAGATAATCAAGGTAGCTATCAGTTCCCCCAGGTGTCGGTGAAGCTCCGTGTCCGACCTGGAATTGACTGCCATCTGGATGTAGGGTGCAACCTGTGCCCAGCCGCCATCTTTGCCCGTGGCGGTGACAGAATGGTCAGTAAACATCGTGTGTATTCTGCCAACCAGGTGTGGGGCGCAGCACGAGCCCAGCTACTGTCTCCACCCCTTGGGGGTGTTGAGAGGCTGTCTTTGTGGTTAACAAAGAGCTAGTGTGTGTGAAAGCGCTTCAGAGTTTGTCGGGATGATGACTTCCGTTTCTTTGGTTGTGTGTGTGAGTTCCTGGAAAGACTTCACAAACCGTGAGTGACTTCTGAGCTGCGTGAGTACTGTGTGACTTGGGCCGTACGCGGCCGAGTGCATAGACTGTCTATAGTGACAATGCTGTGGGTGCCAGCTTGGCCTGCACAAGAGAGAGACAGAAAAATAAAAATATGTTTGATATGCCAGTATAACAACTAGTGTTGTTGCACGCCCTTTAGTGGTGGCGTGCTCTAATTTATATGCCAAATTATACTCAGCATGAAACGTATATTTGTTTGATTTTGAAAGTTCAGGCAGCAAAAAAAACAAAGATAGAAACTTAACTTATTGCCTGGCTATCTATGTTCGTGTGGTGTGTGGGTGTGTGTAGGGAAAAAGACGTACACGCACCCAAACTTTTTCAGATGAGAGTCAGACAGCAAAACATGCACTGAACACCATCCATGACATTGATGATATCTGAAATATTGCCCATCAATATCAATGCATGCTGAAAATGGCCCATTCTTGATAATACCATTACAGCGACCCATCATTTATGATATACTGTAAGAATGATCAATCATTCGTTACTGATGATATACTGTGACAATGCCCATCATTGATGAATTACTGTGACAATGGCCCATCATTGATGGTATATATGGTATACCGTGACAATGGCCCCATCATTGATAAATTACCATGACAATGGCCCATCATTGATGATATATCTTGACAATGCCCCATATTGATGATATTGTGACGATGGCCCATCATTCATGACGTAGTGACAATGGCCCATCATTGATAATATACCATGACTATGGCCCATCATTGATACATACCATGACAATGGCCCATCATGATGATATACCATGAGAATGACCCATCATTGATGATATAGTGTGACAATGGCCTATCATTTATCATTGATCACATACCGTGACAATGGCCCGTCATTGATGTTATGTCGTGCCAATTCGCCATCATCTATGGTATACCGTTACAGTGGCTCATCATTGAAGACATGTCGTGACAGTGGCCCATCAATAATGATATATTGTGACAATGGCCATTATTCATGATATATGGTGACAATGGCCCACCATTGATGATATACCATGATAATGGCCCATCATTGATGATATACCGTGATAATGGCCCATCATTGATGAATTACTGTGACAATGGCTCATCATTGATGATATGACCGTGACAATGGCCCATCATTGATGATATACCGTGACAATGGCCCATCATTGATGATATACAATGGCACGACAATGGCCCATCATTGATGACATACCGTGACAATGGCCCCATCATTCATTAATGACATACCGTGACAATAGTCCACCATTGATGATATATCGTGACAATGGCCCATCGTCGATGTCAAACGTGACAATGGCCCATCATTGATATTATGTCGTGCCAGTTGGCCATCAGCTATGATATACCGTTACAATGGCTCATTATTGATGATATGTCATGACAGTGGCCCATCACTGATGATACATTGTGACAATGGCCCATAATATGACAATGGCCCATCATTGATGATATACCTTGACAATGGGCCAACATTGATCATGTATGTGAAAGTCAAACACTGTTGATGGTATACCATGACAATGGCCCATCATTGATGAAGTAGTGAGAATCTCCCATCATTGATGATATATAGTGACTATAGTCCATCATTGATGACATATTGACAAAGGCCTCTTGTTGATGATTTATTGCAAGAATGGCCCACGACAAATGATATATTGTGACAATGACCCATCATTGTTGATGTATCGTGACAATGGCCCATCATTGCTGATTTACCGGGACAATGGTCCGTCATTGATGATATACCATGACAATGGCCCATCATTGATTATATACCGTGACCATTCCCCATCGCTGATGATATATCGTGACAATGGCCCATCATTGATGGTATACCGTGATAATGGCCCATCATTGATGATATTTTGTGCCAGTGGCCCATCGTTGATGACATATCGTGACAATGGCCCGTCATTGATGAAAAATTGTGAAAATGGCCCATCAGTGATAATATATAGTGATAATTGCCCATCATTGCGAATTTGCCGTGAAAATGGCCCATAATCGATGATATACCATGACAATGACCCACCATTGATAATATACCGTGACAATGACCCATCACTGATGATATACTGTGACAATTGCCCACCATTAATGATACACCGTGACAATGGCCCATCATTGTTGATACCGTGACAATTGGCCATCATTGATACCGACAATGACCCATTATTAATGACACAGTAAGTGACCTACTCATCATTATTGATGATACACAGTGACAGTGGCCAGTGATTGATAACACACAGCGACAGTTGCTAACCATTGACGACACACACTGACAGTTGTCGCTCATATTGACAACACAGGGACACTGGTCAATCATTGATGACACATAGGGACCTTGGGCCTAAATGATTGCACACAGGGACATTGGCCCTCATTCATGACACACAGGGACATGGCCCTCATTCATGACACACAGGGACATAGGCCCTCATTCATGACACACAGGGACATTGGTCTTTATTGATGTCGCATAAGGACATTGGTCTTCATTGATGACAAACAGGGACATTGGCCCATCATTAATGACACACAGGGACATTGGCTCCTAATTGTTGACACGCAGGGACTTTAGCCCTCATTGAAAACAGACAGGGACATTGGCACTCATTCATGGCACATAGGTACATAGGCCCCTCAGTAATGACATACAGGGACATTGGTCTATTGTTGATGACACACAGGGACGCTGGCCCCCATTGATGACACACACTGACAGCTGGCCCTCATTGATGACACACAGGGACATTGACCCTCATTGATGACACACAGGGACATTGGCCCATCATTTATGACACACAGGGACAATGGCTCCTAATTGTTGACACACAGGGACATTGGACCACATTGATAGCACGCAGGGACAAAGACCCTTCATTAATGACACACAAGGACATTCGATCTCATAGATGACATACACTGACAGTTAGCCCTCGTTGATGACACACGTGGACATTGGCCCTCATTGATAACATACACGGACGTTGGCCCATCATCAATAACACACAGTGACATTGGCTGTCATTGATGGCACACAGGGGCATTGGCTTTCATGGATGACAAACACGGACAGTTGACCCTCATTGATGACACACAGCACATTGGCCCTCATTGATGACACACAGTGACATTGGCTCTCATTGATGACACACAGGGACATTGGCCCTCATTTGTGACACACAGGGACATTGGCTCTCATTGATGACACAGAGTGACATTGGCTCTCATTGATGACACACAGTGACATTGGCCCATCATTATTAACACACAGGGATATTAGCCCATCATTAATGACACACTTTGATTGCTGCCAATCGTTGATAACTCACAGGGACATTGGCCCTCATTAAAGACACACAGCAACATTGGTCCATCATTGATGACACACAGGGACATTGGTCCATCATTAGTGACACACAAGGACATTGGGTCCATCATTAATGACACACAGGGTCATTGGTTCATCATTAATGACACACAAGGACATTGGTCCATCATTAATGACACGAAGGGACGTTGGCCCAT
>JADBJO010012816.1:32500-35000 GCA_016801955.1 Conus betulinus | reverse complement strand
CACACACACACACACACACACACACACACACGCGCGCGCGCGCGCGCGCGCGCGCGCGCGCACGTGCACGAACACATAATACATTTGGCTCTAAAGTTGCACAGTTGTACAGATTTGAACAGTAGTGTGTCCACCTCCTTAAAATGTCCTGTTTTTCTTTCATTCTTCGCTTTTTATCTGCACGGTCGTCATTCACTGTTGCTTAGTGCTGGCCAGGTTTTCCATTAGTGTGTGGACTTCTTTGCTGCTGTGTCATGGCACTGTCCGTCCATCCTGTGACCGCTGCTCTTTCCACGTTCTGTTTGTTGGCCACACCAATTGTATGTGTCGACCCAGAGTTTTGTGGGCTGGATATCCGTTTGCTGCTAGGGTCACCACAGGGATGGTGGAGTTAATAAACAACTCCATGTCTGTGCTGTTACATCATGAACAGTGAGCCGTGAGCCGTGAAAATTGTCATCCCGTTGCTGCTCGGGAAGCTTCTGCAAAATCTGTGTCTGTCGACTTGTTGAGGTAGAGCCTGAGCATGGTGTGGCTGTGTCTGTCGACTTGTTGAGGTGCAGCCTGATCTTTGTGTGGACGTTTCTTGATCTTCTTTTGATGAACTCCAAAGGTAATTATCACAACTTCGTGGTCGCCCCAATATCAGCTGCTAGGAAACGCTGTGATTTTACACAATGTTCACACCAGACTGAAGCATGTCCTGACCATAATGTAGTCGATTTAGTTGTCATTTTCTGCATTTGGGACGTCGCAAAGACTGTCTTGTATACGCTTTATGTGAGCCAACCATGTTCTCCCACGTACGTTTGTTGTGACTTGCAGCCTCAGTCCTCTTTTGCTTGACACAGCCACAGTCCTCTTTCGTTTGCCACAGCCACAGTCCTCATTCGTTTGACACAGCCACAGTCCTTTTTTCGTTCGACACAGCCACAGTCCTCTTTCGTTTGACACAGCCACAGTCCCCTTTCGTTCGACACAGCCACAGTCCTCTTTCGTTAGACACAGCCACAGTCCACTTTCGTTTGACACAGCCCACAGTCCTCTTTCATTCGACACAGCCACAGTCCACTTTCGTTTGACACAGCCACAGTCCTCTTTCGTTTGACACAGCCACAGTCCACTTTCGTTTGACACAGCAGCCACAGTCGTCTTTCGTTTGACACAGC
This sequence comes from Conus betulinus, assembly GCA_016801955.1. Classification (NCBI taxonomy): domain Eukaryota; kingdom Metazoa; phylum Mollusca; class Gastropoda; order Neogastropoda; family Conidae; genus Conus; species Conus betulinus. The sequence continues at coordinate 33,831 of JADBJO010012816.1, read as the reverse complement.
CACAGTCCACTTTCGTTTGACACAGCCACAGTCTGTGCACGGATTGTACAGCGTTTCAGTGCAAACTCCACAGTGGCCTGTGGTCAGTGTTCAGATGACGGTGCCGCCCTCCGATGTTATCACATACGCCAGGTGCTGTTCTATGCCACTCCAAAAGGTCGGCCTCCCCCCTGCATGCACTCTTTCAGCCGACGTTTGCTTTGTTTCTGTCGGACGAGGAAGAAGATCTTCGAATGGGAAGAAGTCCATTCAGAGATTCTGTTGTCTTAAGTGCCGTCTTTTATTTTGCTCATTATCTCTCTGTTTTATTTTTTTTCTTTTTTTTTCTTTTGGTTTAAATGATACCATGAGAGTTTTCTCTTCAAGTTTATATACATATGATATCAATATTTCACACAAAAAAAAAAAACTGAAAAGAAGTAAGGAAAAAATATAAGTAAACTCTGGACAGAAGAAAAGAAAAATCAAAAGAAAAAAGAGTAACATAAACAAATCGATGACACATGAACACACACAAGTATAACATGAATAACTGCCAGCCATTCCTTGGTCAGGAAATTTGAGCAACACTCTTAGAAACACATCCATTAGGTGGATGAAACTCGACTGTGTGGTTCCAGTCTTCCCAAATGAGTCCGCAGCAAACTCAACTCTGGGTAGGAGCCGGTCGGGGCTGAAAACCCCACATGACTCTGATGGGATTCGAACCCACGACCTCCCAGCCGGAAGTCCGTGACGCTAACCACTTCGCCATGGCGGCTGCTTATCATGCATTACTTGTTCAAACTGTTCCCAAAGTGCATTCACGTGATGCATATTCAGAGCATTTCTTCTGTTGCTGTCTTTTACTTGAGGGCAAAATGTATGATTGTCATCAGATTCGACACTCACGGACATCAACACTACATTCGTTTTACATCTGTAATCTGTGTGAGTTAGTTTTGTCTTGAAGTACTGCTTTTCAAATGTGCATGAGAGTCTTTTTTTTTTCAGGATCAGAACTAGATTACCAACATGCAGCTTCGTTCCATTCCAAGATGGCGATGGCTTGGGGTTCATGTCAATTCAGTTATAAACCCAGTCACACAGAGCATTAATTGGTTCAGCCACCTAGAGCAATGAAAACATTGAGGTGTACATGCAGAGCAGAAACACACGTCTGACTACACACAATCTGCCGTGTGGCAGAATACTACTACTACTACTACTACTACTACTACTACTACTACTACACACACACACACACACACACACACACACACACACACGCATGCCCACACCCACGCTCGCACGTACGCACGCACTCACGCGCGCACACACGCACACACGCA
>JADBJO010012816.1:22500-25000 GCA_016801955.1 Conus betulinus | reverse complement strand
GTCATTGTTGGGCTATTGTCATGGCATATCAGCAACGATTGGCCACGGGCTACTATATATCATCAATGATGAGATATTGTCACGATATGTCATCAATTTTGGGCCATTGTAACGATATATCATCAATGATGGGCCATTATCACGTTATATCATCAATGACAAGCCATTGTCTGGGCCCGTTGTCATGGTAACATATTTGGGTCGTTGTGTCTGTATCATCAATAAATGGCCTTTGTGACAATATATATCATGAATGATGGGCCACCGTCACGGTATTTCATCAATGATGGGCCATTGTCGCTGCATCATCAATGATGAGCAATTGTCAAGGTATCATTATGTGATGTGCAATTGCCACGGCACATCATCAATGTGGGCCATTGTCAAGGTATCATATATGATGTGCAATTGCCATGGTACATCATCAATGTGGGCCATTGTCAAGGTATCATATATGATATGCAATTACCACGGTACATCATCAATGTGGGCCATTGTCAAGGTATCATATATGATGTGCAATTGCCACGGTACATCATCAATGTGGGCCATTGTCAAGGTATCATATATGATGTGCAACTGTCACGGTACATCATCAATGTGGGCCATTGTCGCTGCATCATCAATGATGGGTCATTGTCAAGGTATCATATATGATGTGCAACTGTCATGGTACATGATCAATGATGAGCAATTACCACGATGTCACTGTGTGTCATCAATGATCAACCACTATCACTATGTGTCATCAGTGATCAACCGTTGTCACTACTGTGCATCATCAATGATCAACCACTGTCACTATGTGTCATCAGTGATCAATGACAGTCACGGTATCCTATCAATGATCAGCCAGTTTCACTGTGCGTCTTCGATGATTAGCCATTCTCACTGTGCGTCATCAATGATCAATCACAGTCACTGTGTGTCATCAATGATCAACCACTATCACTGTGCGTCATCAATGATCATCCACTGTCACTGTGTGTCATCAATGATCTACCACTGTCACTGTGTGTCATCAATAACCAACCACTGTCACTATGTGTTATCAATTATCAACCACAGTCATTGTGTTTCATCAATGATAGGCTATTGTCACTGCGTGTCATCAATGATGGGCCTTGTTACTGTGTCATCAATGATGGGCCATTGTCACTGTGTTTCATCAATGATGGGCCATTGCTACTGTGTGTCATCAATGATGGGCCATTGTTACTATGTGCCATCAATGATGGGGCATTGTTACTGTGTTTCATCAATAATGGGCCATTGTCACTGTGTGTCATCAATGATGGGCCATTGTTACTGTGTGCCATCAATGATGGGCCCATTGTTACTGTGTTTCGTCAATGATGGGCCATTGTTACTGTGTGTCATCAATGATGGGCCATTGTTACTGTGTATCGTCAATGATGGGCCATTGTCACTGTGTGTCATCAATGATGGGCCATTGTTACTGTGTGCCATCAATGATGGGCCATTGTTACTGTGTTTCGTCAATGATAGGCCATTGTCACTGTGTGTCATCAATGATGGGCCATTGTTACTGTGTGCCATCAATGATGGGCCATTGTTACTGTGTTTCGTCAATGATGGGCCATTGTTACTGTGTGTCATCAATGATGGGCCATTGTTACTGTGTATCATCAATGATGGGCCATTGTCAATGACTGTGTGTCATCAAATGATGGGCCATTGTTACTGTGTGCCATCAATGATGGGGGCATTGTACTGTGTTTCGTCAATGATGGGCCATGTTACTGTGTGTCATCAATGATGGGCCATTGTTACTGTGTATCGTCAATGATGGGCCATTGTCACTGTGTGTCATCAATGATGGGCCATTGTTACTGTGTGCCATCAATGATGGGCCATTGTTACTGTGTTTCGTCAATGATGGGCCATTGTCACTGTGTGTCATCAATGATGGGCCATTGTTACTGTGTGCCATCAATGATGGGCCATTGTGTGTAATGATGGGCCATTGTACTGTGTGCCGTCAATGATGGGCCATTGTTTACTGTGTGTCATCAATGATGGCCATTGTTACTGTGTATCATCAATGATGGGCCATTGTCACTGTGTGTCATCAATGATGGGCCATTGTTACTGTGTTTCATCAATGATGGGTCACTGTTACTGTGGGTCATCATCAATGATGGGCCATTGTCACTGTGTGTCATCAATGATGGGCCATTATTACTGTGTTTCATCAATGATGGGTCATTGTTACTGTGTGTCATCAATGATGGGCCATTGTCACTGTGTGTCATCAATGATGGGCCATAGTTGCTGTGTGCCATCAATGATGGGCCATTGTTACTGTGTTTCGTCAATGATGGGCTATTGTCACTGTGTGTCATCAATGATGGGCCATTGTTACTGTGTGCCATCAATGATGGGCCATTGTTACTGTGTTTCGTCAATGATGGGCCATTGTCACTGTGTGTCATCAATGATGGGCCATTGTTACTGTGTATCGTCAATGATGGGCCAT